>JASVEL010012216.1:0-210475 GCA_032618575.1 Nicotiana noctiflora | reverse complement strand
ACAATGTTGCTACATGTATTCGCTTGCGATGCGTCATTCCGGTTTGTATCGATCTTCTTTTTCTCTTAACTTCTTTCCCCCCCCCCTTTTTTTCATTTTTATTTTTATTTTTTTATTTTTTATTAGTGATGGTCGAATCTTATGTGGATTGCCTACGTATCATGTCCCCGCATGAATCATACCGGGCGTAGTTCGGAAACAATAAACATAAGATGAAGTGTTCATGAATTTTATTTCAACAAACTTAAAACTTGAAACACTTGCAAAATACAACAATGGAGAAAAACTTGTAAAAGGACAAACAGACTCTAAAACAAAAGACTCTCCTAAGCATGTTCCAACGCCTCGAATCTTTGCGCCGGGGGGGCGCTATTTGGCCTTGCTGCAGTTCTTGGGGTGAGATCTTTCTGTATACTTCCCAATTCTGCCATGACCTGGTGGACACATTCCATGATTGAAGAAAAGAGGGCAGGCCGAGGTACTTGTTCGCAGTTCAAACACTTCATAGTAATGTAGTGCCCGATCTCATTGATCCTGGTTCTGATTATGTCTTTTTCTCTGAGCAGCTGCCCTATGTGCCTGTTCTTTGCCCCTAATACTTGAGAGTTGCTGGAGACATGGTCCAAGAGCCTATCTATTTGTCTTTCCATCCGTGCCATCAAGTTGTGACAACGGTCTCTATCTGCTTTAGCATCCTGGACTTGCCTGAGAGTTCGCTCTTTAAGAGTGGCATTTGCTTTTCTCAAATCAACGATGATCGCATCATAGTCTTTCTCTACTTGTTGTAGACGGAGTGCTTCTTGGTGGGCCGCTCTCTTCCATTTTGTTCGGATTGCAACCAAAGCCGCTTTTGCCTTCTCCAAGTCTTCTTGGTGTTCAAAGGCTTTTCTTTCCAAATCGTTTATCAGCATTTGATCACTCCGACTCCTCCTTGACCTTTCTGCGGCCAATTGCATCTCTTGAATTCGAGTTTGGAGTGCTTCTTCTTTCCTGCTCCCAACCGGCTCTTTCCCGATCGAAGTCAGCCTGTTGTATGTCCATGGTCGCTTCCAGGATTCCTTTGTCTTCTTTTAAAGTGTTGATGCAAGATTGGAAATTTTGTGTTGTCTCATGCTCAACCTCTCTAACTCTGGCTTCTATTTCTCTCTCCCAATCGACGGCATACTTCACTGACCTTTCTGACCTTTGCTCTGGTATTGGTTGGTTGTGGAACCATTCAAGATAAGCGAGACTCACTTCTCCCCGTTCCCGGTCGGCAACCATTTCGTTGATGTCGGAGAGTCGACTACCGAACCAAACCTTCTGTGCATAAGTCTCCCTCGGGGTCTCTTCTGTCACAAATTCCCATACAAATGATCGCATATCCTCAATTGGGGCCTTTTTCTGTTCTCTTCCCAGCTGCCGCATGACACGTAGCGGGGCATATGGTTGGAAACCCCCGAAACCCATTAATATGTAGAATGGGCGGTATGTCGACATATGCATGATTTTGGCGGAAGGGAACCAATAATAATTCCAGGTAAGTTGATCTGCTCTCAAAGAGTTGAGAAGTTCTTGCCAAGTCCTCAAGTCTTCCGGAAGGTTACAACGGGCGGCTCTGTTTGTATGACAACGAATATAATTCAGCCAATCTGTGTTGAAGTTTATCACAATTGGGTGATGATAGAGATGTTCTACAAACCACATTTGTAATAAGATATTGCAACCTTCAAAATAATCTTGTCCTTCTTGGCACCGAGTTAAGGCCCGGAAGATGTCTCCTAGTATCATCGGAAGAACAGTGTGTTCCTCGTTACTCTGTAGATATGAGACCACCGCAGCTAAACGGATCCTGATGCGCCCACCACGTTCGGGAAAAACCATGGTTCCCAAAAAAGCGATCATGAAAGCATAGATTCTTAAATCTCCCCAGGCGTCATAATTTAGCTGGTTAACAAATTCGACGTTTGAGAATTTCCCAAACCCTTCCTTATCACCAAATCTGTCGTAGAGATAATCTAGTGGCACCCAACCGTTCTCCATACAACCGAGGGGAACCCGCCGGAGACATAGCTTTTTCAAGAAGTTATTCACACTCATCTGCCTAGGAGCTGCAGGTCTCATCTTGTGCAAATCTCTTCCGAGCCTTGTGAGTCCGCCCAATTCTTCCAAAGTGGGTGTCATTTCACAATCCCGGAATTTGAACACATTGCTTGTTGAGTCCCAAAAACTCACTAAAGCTCTGATCACATTTTTATCCGGTTTTATCATCATGATGTCCGGAAGAAATTTGAGGTGCTTGTGAACTTGATTTCTTTCCCAAGCTGAAAAACTAGTCCACCATTTACGGAGCCGATCCGGGGTTTTGTCCTGGACCATGAACATAGGTGGCATTTCGTCTCTCACCCTTTTCTGGCCGATTCGTTGCGAGGAAGTCATGCTGATCCTAGAAAAGATAAAAAATGGATTTAAGATTTTTTTTTTTTTTAATTATTTTTTTTTTATTTTTTATTAAAAACGAATCTTGTTAATACGGCCTTTCAGCACTTGAAGAAGATTTGAAGGTTGTATAACAGGATACCAGTGTGATGTCTATATTCCGTTTTTGCAAAATTAGTCCTCCGGCGCCCCTCTTGAGGCGTTTGGCTATTTTTGCAAAATTTCCTAACTCTTGACTAAGAACAAAAAATCCTAATTCTAATATATATTTATTTATTAAATTTTTTTTTTTTTTTTTTTTTTTTAAAATCAGTATTAGTTGAGCCCGATATGGGTTGCCTACGTATCTCATTTTTGGTGAGAATCAAACTTGCGTAGTTCGAAAATAAAAGAACTAAATTATTTTAAGAAAAGAAAACGAACTATTTTTTAAACAACATTTCTAAAACAAATTACTTTCAAAGGAACTAAGAAAATTTATTTGGAAATTTATTTTCAAAGAAACTAAACTATTTTTGTAAAATTAAGAAAATTTATTTGGAATTTTTTTTTTTTTTTTTTTTTTTTTTTTTTTTTTCAGAAATTATTTTCAAAGAACTAACTATTTTCATAAAATTAAGAAAATTTATTTGAAATTTTTGCAATTTTTCAGAATTTATTTTCAAAGAATTAACTATTTTCATAAAATTAAGAAAATTTAGTTTGGAATTTTTGCAATTTTTCAGAATTTATTTTCAAAGAATTAACTATTTTCATAAAATTAAGAAAATTTAGTTTGGAATTTTTTTGCATTTTTCTTATTTTTTTGCATTTTTTTTTTTAGAATTTATTTTCAAAGAACTAACTATTTTCATAAAATTATTTTAACTATATACCCTGACGTTTTCCACTTCTTCCTCTTTTTAACAAACCGGTCGGCATGTAAGATCGAAACAAATAAATGCACACAAAAAGATGCAACAAGTTGGTCTTTTTGTTTCGGGTACACCTGTCCTAGACAGGCCCAACCCCTGTGTTGAGCCTCCTAAGTCAAATATGCACATGATGCAAATAAACGTTCCTATCGGGGATCCGGCATAAGGTTTTGTTATTCTAAGTCATCATCCTATTGGAAAAGTGTCCAGACCGGCTTTAACTCGAGCGGACAACTCGAGCCGAAGAGTGTCAGTGCACCGGTAGCATGGCTTTCCGGCTTAATTGACAAAACTCTCCGCCTAAACATGTGTGACTACAAAATCCTTCACCGGGTGCCAAGCACCACAGCTATCTTGAGAAAAACGGGCTATGTCAAGCAAATGCCCGGTATTATATTTCAAAAGACTCAAAAAGAAAAAAAAAAAAAATGGGTATCGGCACAATTTATATACAGTTCACAAAATATCAAAGCGGTAAAAGCAACATTTAGCATATTAAATATAAACATGTAGCAAAATCAGATAATAAATAAGCCAAATACAATAATTATTCAAAGCTCGAATTCTTAAACCATGAACCAGTGGTTCTGGGTTTCCATCCCAGCAGAGTCGCCAGAGCTGTCATACCTCCTTTTTGCGCGCCTACCCCAAAGGATAATTTACAAGGGAGTTTTTCCAATTTAAGTGACAATATTCAAAATGGGATTATTTATCAGAGTCGCCACTTGGAATAAATTATGGTGTCCCAAGTCACCGATTTATTTAAATCCCGAATCGAGGAAATTTCGACTTTCCAAATGAAGTCTGCGAACCAGAAATTCTAAGTAAGGAATTCTGTTGACCCGAGGGAAGGTGTTAGGCACCCCGGATCCCGTGGTTCTAGCACGGTCGCTTCAATTATTATAAATGGCTAAAAATACCTGATTTTTAACATGCTTATAAATTATATGCTCTAATTAAACTTTAAACCGCTCTGTTAATTTGAAACCATACCAAAAGAAAGATTAATTACAACATAGGCTCGGATTTTGACAAATAGGTGAAATAAAAGGGTACCCGGATTACTTTGAAACTATCAAAACAAAAAAAAAAGGATTGATTTCTAGATTAAACAGGAATTCAATTTATGTAAATATGCACAATTTTGTCATTTTTTTTCTAATTTAAACATATGCAAAATAATTCTTTATTCCATGACTTATTTTCTTAGGGCCAAATAAAAACTCTTAAAAAGACTGCATTTGGTTCAAATAAAAGCTCTTAATCGATATACGAGTGTATACATCCTGATTTTAACACATTCTTTTGAACTCTAATGCCGAACTAGATCGAGAATTTATTTGCGCGTGACTCGTAAAATTAGGACAGTTGATACTTACTCACGAATTGCCAAGTTAACTCTAAAGTTTTGTCTTTGAAACCAACACTATTATTACAGGCTTTTTGAGGGAATTAAATTTGTCCCAACACTAAAGTTTTGCTACGAACCAGTGTTGCTACAAAACTTATAAAAGCATGCTTATTGCAAAACTAACTCAAACTTTATTTAAAATTTAGTTTGTTACAAACATGTGACAATGATTCCAACATAGCACTAAAATTAAATAGATTTACATGCTAATCAAAAACGGCGACTTAATTTCAACCCATGATTTAAATCAAAGCATGTAGCGGTTCTAGTTATCCAAATATGCTTTACAAAAGCTAATATACACATATGGAAGATCTGATCTAAATTTGAAGCTAACAGACAGTGATCCAATGCGTGAAGTCAGCAAGACATTCTTATTTCCAGATTAATTCAAGTCTAATATCAACAACGAAATCCAAATTATGTACCTGAAAATAGGAATTCAAAGGATGAAGAAAAGGTCAATCGCAGTATTCTGACAGTAACAGCTTAACAGAAAACAACAACACCAACAGCAACTAGCAGTAACCAACACTTTCAAACGGAAGAAACCCCAACCAAACTCAGCTAACCAAAGATTGAATGATAATCAAATCCAAAACAGCATCAAAACAGCCACAAAAAATTCCCAGAATGGTTTCAAAATCGACTTGGAATTCTAAATGTGAGTGTTCTGCCAGTGAGTGTGTGTTTCTGGTGTTTTCCAGAGAGTATATCTTTGTTGAATCTCTCTGTATGTGTGTGAATGAATGTATACTGCCAGAGAGTATGTTTGAGAGTATATCACTGTTTTTCAAGAATGGTTCTCTCTGTTTGTTTTTGTATCTCAAAACAGTGTGCTCTCTGTCTGTTTTCAGAATGTAACAGTGTGTGCTCTCTGTCTGTTTTTTGTTGCTCTCTTCTAGTGTTTTTTGTGTGTTCTCAAAACGTGTCCTTAACAGTGAGTTCTCTGTTGTGTTTTATAGCCTAGAGATCCAAAGCAACAACCCTTTCTTCTTCAGTTTCAGATCTGTCCAGCACCTATTATTCCCCTTTTTCAAACCTTTTTCAATTGTATATTCCCTCTCATGTGTATCCTGATTCTAACAACTGACCAAGCACTCAACAAAGGCTGAAAATACTCATTATTATCCTCACATTCTCTGATTATTCCAACTCTGATTTGTCTAAAGGTGGGATTTATAATTAATCAAATCCTAAAGGTGCAAAACTAATGAAATACACTGCTGTCCAGCAAGTTTTAACAGCTCATTTCCATGTGTATTGCACTTTAAAGGTTGATTTTAGGGCTACTTAAATGGACTAACAGCTATATCCAATTCACAACCTAATTTAGAATCAACAATGGTTCAAAACAAACAATCTAACAATTAACTCAACATTCTGAAACAAACAACAAACCGAAAAATTTTAAATCAAGCAAGATAGTGAACCACTGCCCGGAATTTCAAATAACCAATTTGCGAATTGAAACGACAACATTCGTTAAGTCGAATCACAACATGTATGATCGACAACAAAAGCCGACAAACAAATTCAACAAATTATAACACTCCAAAGCCGAGAGAAAAGAAGAAAAATGAAGCAAATACGAAACTAAATGTTCAACGACGCTAATCGACGCGAACCTGTATTCAACAACATTGGTAATCAAATAGACAAAGCATAATTTTAGAATTGACAATTCACTAACAGTATTCTCGGCCAAAGCAGAGGAAAGAAGGAAAATGAAGCTAACTAATCGACGACGCTAATCGACGCAAACACATATTCTATATCATTCGATTAGCCGATTACGATATGCGTAATCGACAAACAAATCCGACAAAGCAGTGACTACACAATTTCGGACAGCATGTATAAATTCAATATCAAACAACTTAACGGTATTAACAACGAATCGAATTCGATTCGCAATCACTCGTTAAACGAGCGAAGAATAACAAACAATCAAGTCGACCAAATAAAAGGTCCCAAGAGATGAAGAAGAAAAACAGAGAATTGATATCTGTCCGAAGAAATATCAACAAACGAAACGACCATAATCAAAACAAATAAAACAACAAGGAAAGAAAGGGAGTAAAACAGTACCTCCGATCAATTTGAAACCAAAGCAGCGGCCGAGATCAATTTGAAAACAAAGCAGCGGCCGAGAATAGAAAATTCGTATTCGGGATCGAACGGACCTTAATTGAAATGTTTTCAAACGAAAACGAATCAATTAAGGTCTATTAGACCCCAACTTCTCAAAAATCCGAAACAAATAAATCCCTAAATCGGAATTTAGGGTTCTTGCAATTCGTTTTGGGGCTTGATGGTTTGGGTATGAAATAGAGACGGAAATGATGATAAGAGTGGTGTTGCGGCTGTTGGTTGAAGTTTCGTCGGTGTTGCTGGTGGGAGAGGTTACGGTCGGCGGCCTTGGTTTCGAGATTTTGAAGGACCCTGGTGGGATTCGAAGAGAACTAAGGGAGGATTCGTGATGATAAGAGGGAGGGGAAGCTTTTGTGTGATTTTGGCAGTCATCGGAGACCTACCGCCGCCATGGGCGATTTCAGGCGACGGTAGCAGAGGAGATGGCGGCTGGTTCTCTTAGGAATAGGGTAAGGTGATAATTGAATTGAGAGAAGGGTTTGGGGGGTTGTTTGGTAAGTTAAAAATGGAGAATTAATCTCAGCCGTTAGATTAAACAAATCCAACGGCTGGGATCAATTGGATCGGATGGAATGGGCTGGGGCAGATAAGGTTGGGGTATAATTGTATTGGGCCTGGTCTTGGTTTTGATTGTGTGGCCCAATCCGAATTACAAACCAAATTTTAATTATTTCCTCCCTCTTAATTTAACTCCTAGTTTATGAGAAAAAAATAATAAAAATCCTAACTATACTAAAAAAAATCAAGTCAAATTAACTAATACTAATTATACTAACACTCTTTATATACAATTAAATATCAACTAGACATAAATCAAACGACTAAGCACTCAAATGCTAAAAAATGTAAAAAAAATGAATTATTTTTGTGATTTTTATTTTGTAAGATGAAATTAATTACTCCTAATTTCCAAGTTAGATCAAAAAATGTAAATATGGCCTATTTTTGTATTTTTTATTAATTTAAACACATATAATCATGCATATACAAATGCAAACAAATACCAAAAATAACACAAAAATTTCACGAAAATACACACCATAAAATAGACAATTTTTGTTTTGATTTTGTGGAAGTAATTCGTGTTAGGCAAAAATCACGTGCTCACATAAGCACTTTAAGTTTGACCAAAAAATATTTACTATGCAATCCTTAAAATACTTCTTTTTAAAACATAACTCTTCGTATACCGAGTTATTCAACTGCTTATTATTAATTTTAGCACTTTTATCCAAATACGAAACTGTTTATTTTTTAAATCAATTTCAGCACTTAGTATTTTTCAATACCTAATACTAATGAACTACTCTAAATCAGCTAAGCCAAACATACTCTAAAACTTTTTCAGAATTTGCTAATTGCATCTGCCACTTTTGAAGTTACCATAACTGCTACCCCTCTGTGGGTGATCGATAAATTTAACGCTTTCATCTAATCTTTCAACACGAAATTGAAAAATCAAAAACTGACGTTTAACTATAAAAATAGTAAAACATCTAATATATTTAAAACTCAGAAATAAAGTCCAGGTCTTCAAATTCTAATCTTTATCAACAAAGACACACATTCATTAAAAATATACCAGAAAAAATAAGAAAATATTGAAAGTGTTTATTTGGATTACTTTATTCCATAAAGATTTAAAGGATGAAAAGTGAGAAGTTAAAGGCACAATTTAATCGAGATTCGAGTAGAGAATAATTTACTGAAGAAAAAAAAAAGAAGAGAATTCACATGACATGAGGCATAAACACTAATATTTGTGGTGATTTTTAGACTCGGTTCCGAAGATAAGAATTGAAACATGTCCAATATTTGATTTGTTTTGGTTCCACAATCAACTTTCCGATTATCTAATATTTATAGCATAAAACTTCAAATAATAAATATAGAATTTGATTTACATTCAAATAATGAATGAACGAATATGTTTCCTTTACTTATATGACTCTAAGAATGTCACATTAACTTGGACTCTATAATATATGAATAACTTTTACGTTTTTAGGCATTAATGTTTAAGATATAGTTTAATTATTGAAGGGCATAATAGGCGATTAATATATTGAAGATATTTTTGTCGTTCAAATATTTAGCATGAAATATTCGTGTTTTTATAATAATATAGATGGATAGATTTATAGATTGGTATCCTTATGCTATAAGGTTATTGACATTTGATCATTGCTTCTTTGCTTCTACCGGTGCCATTATCGTTTGTCAAGGACGACAAAGAAGGCTAATCACAGTTTTGTGAATGCAACATAGTTTGTATTATGTAAATAATGCTCTCATAAATATAAAGAATGTGTCAAGTTGTAATGACAGAATATCCAAGAATGGATATTCTTTTCCGATATGTATGTACCGAATTGATGGTCATTTATATATATTAATTTTTATTATCTGTAAAATCATATAAATTGACAAATTTAATCAAATATAAAAGTTTTGGAGTCTACATTATTAGGTGTGTACTGACACGGACCATCACTACCTAGTAGTATCATAATAGTTCTCTTTGTTAAATTATGTCAAACAAGAATTTGTGCGTGCAAATTACTTACTTTGTTGAAACTTGAACTGATTGAGAAAGGGGGCAATATCATTGTTTCGAAATTGTTCATGGGACCCCAACAAAGTATAAGGCTGAAATTAGTAAAGTGAGACAAATCCAGGAGGTAATTGTGTATTAACTCTTTTAAATTTGCAAAATAAACACGCCTGAAGTGAATTTTTTAGAAAAACATATAAGATTTTTTTTCCAAAATTAAGGTTTTTGGTTAAGCTTTTAGAAGAAAAAGTATTTTTAAGTAGAAATAACAGTAATTTTTGGCAAGAAAAAAAAAAATTTTTTTTACCAAAAGTACTTTAAAACAAAAAAAATATTTTGAGCGAAATACACTTGAATTCTTTTTTAGCAAACATGAAATATATATATATATATATATATATATATATATATATATATATATATATATATATATATATATATATATATATTAAGTAGACTTTTATACTTGGTGTCACTAAGGACATAGTGTTCTATAAAAACATAGTGTTCTATTAGTTCACTTTCCACAAGACATTTTACATAAGAGTGGTGCAATAAAAGAAAAAAAAATCCCCTTTGTTAGATTAACAACCTTCTTTGCCATTTGGTGAGCTATACTATTCCCTTGCCTGAATGTGTGTTGGGGAGTCATCTTCTCCTGCTAGTGCATTAACAACCTGCACTCATCAACAATGTTATCATATAATCTATTGCCTTGTTGGATTGACCGGATTACCTCAGTGGAATTTGTATCTATTTCAAGAAAGAATATTCCCCAATTTTATTGTGAGCATTATAAGATAGAAATTTTATAAAAACATAGTATTCTATTAGTTCACTTTCCACAAGACATTTTACATAAGAGTGGTTCAACAAAAGAAAAAAAAAATCCCCTTTGTTAGATTAACAACCTTCTTTGCCATTTGGTGAGCTATACTATTCCCTTGCCTGAATGTGTGTTGGGGAGTCATCTTCTCCTGCTGGTGCATTAACAACCTACACTCATCAACAATGTTATCATATAATCTATTGCCTTGTTGGATTGACCGGATTACCTCATTGGAATTTGTATCTATTTCAAGAAAGAATATTCCCCAATTTTGTGTTGTTTTGAGTCCCTCTAGTAGTGTCTTGATTTTTGCTTGTAATGATCCGCTAGTATGGGATGATTTTGTAAAATCCACTACCTAATGTCCATTGGCATTCCCGAATACACCTCCCATGCTATATTTTTGGCTATTACTATTAAAGCTAGCATCTATATGTAGTATAAACCCACTTGAAATTTACTTTTAAAGTACTGAAAAGTACTTTTCAAATTAATTGGTCAAATATAATCTATTTCTCACCAAAAATACTTTAAAAAAAATTATTTCGAAAAAAGTATTTTCTCAAAATAAACTGATTTTATAGACTATGAAGTAAAGTAAAATGGGTACAAAACTTTTTGAAATTGAAAAATGAAAAAGGGCATTCCGTTGCCGGGACTTGAACCCGGGTCTCTCGGGTGAGAGCCGAGTATCCTAACCACCTAGACTACAACGGATTTGTTGATGAGATCTAGTCATTTATTTATATACACATATCGAAAACATAAAAGGCTTCTTCCCTGCTTCGACAATACAATTAGCGTGTTTCATGTTCATCTACTCCTATCCATTGGGGAGCTCGAAATATACTTCAAATGGCTGTAGACTAAAGAATTAGCTGCCATAGAGTTCACTTTTTCATACTACAAGAACAAGAAGAATGCAGCATAGCGTTTAACCACCAGGTAGGGTTTTCTAAGCTTACTTCTATGTTAACAATTTCCATTTTTCTTTTTCTGTTTTAATTTGTTAAAATAGCTCCAATCAGTTAAAATATTTGATCTTTAGCCAATTTTGGTAGTGGGGTTTCATTTATGTTGTAAAATTATTGTACTTCTGGAATGTGCTATGGTCCTGCGGCTGTAAAAGCTAGATATTCAATGAAAAATTGAGTAACTGTAGTAAGCATACCAGGTAGCAACTGCTCACTAGTCACTAGTCAGTAGGCATGATTCTTTGTCAATTGAGATTGAGAAAAATACAATTGAAGAAAAGAAAATAAAGGATGAACATTCAGAATGTTCAGTTGACAAACCTGTAAGACCCATTGTACTACAGTGTTATCAAAGGCGAAAAGCCCTCTAAGATCTGTTGGAGCTTTAAGCGCAAAGCACAAATAAAGCGTGGTCTTTAATGAAAAAGCAAAAATATGTATATGTAGTTTCTAAGACTAATAATTATAAGCATGAATAACAAATATATGAACAAAGAAATTGGAAAAAAATTACAAATAAATGAAATATCAATTGTTTAATGTTGCATTTTTATGATTACACTCATTGGCAAGTAAAAGTATGCCTAAGAGCCTTGATGCGATACTAAAGCGTCCACAAAGCAAGGCGAAGCGCTCAACATGTTTTGAACCTTGCTTCAGAGCTTAAGCGCGCCTTTGACAACCCTGTTGTACTATTGGACCAAAGTGGACAAACCTCAGAAGCGTATAAGGATCAGATAGCTACTGTTTTTGTATGGACTTGTAAAAAAGGAAAGCCAATAATGGATTTGATTTGCTAAATGGACTTGCAAGAAGATTGTATCATGGGTTCAAATCCCATTTATCATTCAAATGAAATGGGAGGGCAAATTTACGTGAGAGAAAGTACCTATTTGGTGGAGTCCTGCTTCCCACTTCCCAGAGGATAAGATAGCACTTTTTAGTAACTAGGAGCTAGAGCTCGTTGTGGCTTGTTTTACGTTGAGTGGTTCTTGAGCATGTTGGTGGATTAGGGGGGAGTCGAAAGAGCTACTCGTCAGCTTTATGAACAGGGAAAAAAAATATTACGTATTCTATTTTCTTAGTTTGGTAAAGGATTTTTCCCTTACTAGTAAAGTGGTAAGGTAGTATGCTATTTGATGAAGAAAACAAACTTTGAGAAAGTAGTTTAGGTAGCGCAGTTGAATACAGGTATACAACTAAACCTACAGTCTGATAACAGGAAATAATGTTATTAAGTTGTCTTCTAAGCTCTAACTTAATGGTGCATATGGTACTATTCTTGAAACAGAATTTCTTTTTCTTTTCCTTCTTAATATTGTCTTTAGCAGATCAAGTTGTTAATCGTTCTTTGACATCTAATGTCATGGCATGAAGCCATTGGAATGGTAATCTGAATCACAGTTCTACTTTCTTTCCAGCTCTCATATGATTGATGCTTTCTGTAATGGTCTTACCGTAGTTAGGTACAGTGCTCTCAGATTTTTAGCTGTTATAGTTAGTAGTGTTCTCGTCTCCGCCTCCTTGCGGTCCTCGACAACAACAGAGACAGAGCAGTGTCATTCTAACATCATCTTCCTAACAGTTGCACTGATTGCTTCCCCTGTCTTTAAAATCAGAAACTCCATGCCAATTTTCCTCACTTATTACTCTTCTTTTGCTAAAGCAAAAGGTCTGGCATCTGAATACCTCTTCACCAAATTGTTATATTTTTCCATTTGTCATCCTCTTCTCATATTTCCCCCCAAATCTACTTGCTTGTCAGATTTTAGGCGCCGTTAATATTCCCTCCATCTATTTCTCCGGCTAAATCCTAGGCGATATCTGTCTCTTGCAAAGTCGAGATGTAAGTTGGTTGTCAAATTTATAGTACTGATTTTCTTATGTGAATATCTTAATCGTTTTCCGAATGTTAGTCTGCAAATTTTTAACTGAGATATGTTGTTTGAAATGGTTAGAATTTTGAGATCACTAGCATCTAATACGGTTTTAGTTTTCACGGTTTTTGCCCTTACTTTTCTATGTTTCTCTCTTTGTTTAATACGGTTATTGACGCAATTTGTCAATATAACTTGTACATATGCTTCATAATCCTTTTAAAAGTCATTTTAGTTTGACCAATAAAATTACTTTCTTGTCCCTTATGAGTTTTCGTAATACCAAAAGTACTCTCAGAAACCCTAAAACATCTACTTCTCCTATTTCCTTCACTTTTGTCGTTCCTCTTCTTTCCCCTTCCTCTCTGCTTCATCTTCATTTTCTGCACTCTCCTCAAGCATCACACCCAATTGTATTCACTCAATGCAATTTTAAATGCATACTCTGTTTTCTAAATCTCTTAGGACAAAAGAACAAACATGACATAAAATATTATTTGTTTGTAAGCTTCAGTTATTATGTTTTTATTATTATATGCATCATAGAACAACACTAATTTCTTATCTTTGTAGGCAACATTGATTTTAATACATACTTTGTGGATTGACGTGTCTTGCAGTATGTGTATGTTTTCTAGCTTGTAATTGTCATGTGCTGTCCGATGGAAATGCAGAAATGAAATTTGTAATTTGATTGCTAATGAAATTTGTGAAACTTGATACTTGTAATTGTTGAGACTTTTATGGAAGTTTACGTGATTGAAAGTGGTGAAAAATGAGCATTCAAGAATTATATTTATAAAAATTATTTAAAGTAATTAATTAAATTAAAATGAAATACAATATAAATTAATTTTTATTTGTATTAATTCATAATTAAATATATTGTAGTACTCAGCTCCTTTATAATGATAACAAAGTTAAGTATATAAAGAGCTTATAATCACTTGTTTATCAAATAATTCAACACTGAAGCACTTTTATTCAAACGGCTAATACTTAAAAGTTGCTTTTAAGCAAGCCACTTTTTTTAAAAGCCAATCCAAACGGGCTGTATGAGATAGAGATAGAAAAATCAGAAGAGCTCCCCCTTTGAAGGAGAAAGAGAGCAGCGGCGCACTTCTCTTATCCTCACTGAGAACGAGCCACCCTTCTCCCTCAAAGATAACAGAACACAACCCTGAAACCAGTGGCGACACCCCCCTTCCATCATCGACTCCAACAGATCCCCCTGTTGAGAACCCTAGCAGCCGCTACCTGATGCTCTCAAGGCTGGACAGACATTTGAAACTGCTAAGAGAAGTAGTTTGGAGTTCGATAATCTGAGCTTCTAAAACCAAAACAAAAAGAGAAAAGGTTTAGACTGATTTTTGCATTAAAACAGTTCAAAAAAAAAAAAATTGTTGTCTGTTCCTGTTGATTCAAGGAAGGTTTCTTTGTTACTTCACTGGATTTCGAGTTGGTTTTAATCTGAAATCGAAGTCAAGTATGTTATTCCTGCGCTGCTGAGTTTCACGTTTAATTCCAGACTTCACTTGGTTGTTTTATGCAATTCCCCTGCTATTAGGTATGTTACACTCATCCATGAGTTGTTTTGGAATTCATAAATACAAGAAATCTGAATTGTTTGTCCTATATTTGAGTATAATTTTTGAGACCTAGCCTTTTAGCTATTGAATTAGCTTAATAGTTCATTCTCTGTATCTCTACACTCCTTATGTGTTTTTTTTTTTTTTGAGATTGGTACCAATGTACTCCTTATGTGTTTAAAGCAACTGTTTAAGCTACTTGTTGCTCACTGACTGTTTTGATATTTACTAATAAATACTAATTGAACAGTTTGTGCAAAAATGATGATTCACGTTTGAAGTGTGTTGAGGTCGACTGAATCAGTGGTACAATTTGTAAATAATGGCTGTAATTGATGTAATAGGATAGTTCGTTAATGTAATCGGTTCAGTTTCAATCCAGTCATGAGCTTCTTAATGTTCTGATTAGATATAATTTGGCGTGGCATTTGATTTACCTAGTCTTTAATTTACTGTTTGGAGTTTACCATTTTGCTACCTTAGCATTGTTTAGTACTCTGACAACCTAATTTAAGTAACATATTGTTTGGTCCCAATTGCTTCTGGCTATTTGTTACTACAACATTTTGATGCATCAATTTCGCTAGGGAACTTCAGTATAATTTGTTTCACATACTTCTATACTTCTCTTTCAAGTCAAGTGAATTTCATGTAGAAGAACCCCCTAGAACACCTGGACAGAAGTGTCACCTAAGCGACATGAAACACCCAATTTGCATATGCACCTAGCGGCAGGGATTAAGTGTTATCAAACATGTCTTCAGAAACATTTTTTTAGTACAATTCAAAAGAAACGTAATGGCTTTGTTTTCCAATCCATCTTTCTCTCATGACATATTCTTCTGTATTCTCCAAGTTAAAGTAGTACTTCAATAGTTTAATTGGTTTACAAGTTAATACAGCAACACAAACAACAAATAGTTTCTATAGTGCTATTTTGGTGTAACAGAATTACATTATGGGTTTGCAATTTTGAGTAAAGGCGTGCATTTTTTTTGCTCACTATCGTAATTGTGTACATGTTCGCGTGACATAATTATGATTTTCAAAATAAGTGAGGTGTGCCATGCCAAACAAAATTTATAGTTCATGGCCTTCATAAGATTCGATTGAGAACTAACGGTTATGGAAAAGGTTTGAGGTGTGCCATAAATAAATTAAATCATCCATGGCCCTTAGAAATATTGTTTTTAAAATTGAATAATCGTAGTTTGCCTTAGGCTCCATTTAGACTAGTATTGTGATTATGTATACGTTCGCGTAACATAATTACAAATTTAATTCTTAAAAGACTCGAGGGATGCGTTCGCGCAACCTCAACCAAAATTTTCTCAATAAATAAACAAATCGTTATTAATTGTGGACACGTTCACGTGACATAATTTTTGACGCGCCAAAAGAAAAGAGTATACGTACGCGTAACTCAGTTCTTTAATTACGAATAATTCAAGTGATTTAAAAGCGGTAAAAAGATAAATGCACATAGGTCCTAAAAATGAGTAGCTAAACAATTTAAGCCAAGTAATAATCACTAAGCGACCGTGCTAAAACCATGAAACCCGGGAATGCCTAACACTTTCTCCAAGGTTAACATAATTCCTTATCTAGAATTTCTGGTTCGCAGACTTGAAAAAGGAAAGTCGAAAATTCCTTGATTTGGGATTTAAAATAAAACGGTGACTTGGAACACCATAATTTATTCCAAGTGGCTACTCTAATAAAAATATCCCATTTCGAATAATGTCACTTAAATTGAAAACTCCCCTATATATACCCTTCTCGGGGTGGTGTGTAAAAAAGGAGGTGTGACATTCGTGATTTTCATGTAACTCTACATTGTGGATTGCGTTTACCTTCTCTTTGTCTTTAGCTTGATGGGAATGATATTACACACTCTCCAAAGATTAAAATAAATCTTTCGGAATAGTTTTGTTCCCTAAATTGGCTGTTGGACCTCTTTTGTTTGGAAATGGTTGTATGGTTATGCTGATTAGTGATCCTTAAAAATGCATGAGTGCTGAATTTTCCTAAAATCTTGAAATTCTTGAAGGTTCATTAATTTGTCTTTATTTAAGATATGATATACTGCCAAAGTGCCAATGGACTATTTGAGTTGGAATTCTTTCGCACTTTGTTAAATTCATCTTCTTAGATACTTTCCAAAATTCCAAGTTGATATATTTTTAAATCTCCCATAAAGATTTTAAAGCTGTCTTAGTCATTAAGGGCATGTTGGATTTCGGTAAATCTATAACGAAAGTTGGAACTATTAGTACCAATTAGAGGAAGAAAGACTTCTTCATTATAGAGAATAATTGGGCCTCTTCCCGTCATCTAATCTCATACGAGAAAACAATTGTATTTTTTGATAATTGCTAAAAAAAATCTATTTTCCTAAAGCATCTAATCTTACATTCAAACTTAGTTAGCCATTCTCTATTGCAACTTTTCAATTGACTTCTCTTCTCAGGTTGAATTAAGCCATTTTTTTTCCCTTCTCCAGCAGCATCCACCTTTGTAAGTTAGTGATGTTCTCTCTATCTCATCCTCAATATTGTATCCCCAAATCTCGAGACTATTAATTTTGTTTTAAATTAAACCATTCATCCAGGCTTTCACCACCGGCGGTGGTGGGGGATTTTGGCAAGGTTTATATTTTTTTACTTTAAGTGGTTCACTTTACTGCTAACTCTTTTGAGATTAATTATAATGATCACAATATTAAGAACCTATTGTGGTCTTGGTGGGGCAGGAGCTCAGGTGATCAACTTCAAGATCTTGTTTTCAAACTTCTTCACCCCTTTATTATTTGGGAAAATCTGGATAAAAATGTGCTTCTAGATATGTCAGCTGATATTTCTTCTGATAAAGTTGTACATGATTCACCTTTAATATGAAATAGCTAATGAGTTTGATGAGATCAAGTTAACTTCTTATTGGAAGGAAATCTGTACTATAGTGGATAACTATAGATAAAACTGATTTCTTTTCCAATGTATTGGCTCAAATAAGAGAAATATTCTTTCAAGCTTAATACAGATAGTAGCTCAATGGAAAGTTAGAACTGCATGTGCTTTCTCTAGGGATCACAACACTATTGTTATGGTTTTCACTATCCCTGCCTTATTGTACTAACAATCTAGCAGAAGCTATGGCAGCTAACACTTATTGACAATATGATTTTGGAGATGGCTCCAAGATCATTGTTGTTTCACCGGAAATAGGACTCCCTCATGGAAATCATTGGAATGAATTTCAAAGATCCAAAGAAATTTAGCTACTATACATGGTGAATCCACTCATTGCTATAGAGAAGCTAATATAGTGGCACACTTGCTAAAGCTGGATAAATCACAAACACCTCAAGAGTCTATTTTATGTTTGAACAAACACCTCAAGAGTCCACCTTAAATGTTGGTATTCTTTCTACTTACTCCCTCCATCCCAAATTAGTTGTCACGTTTTACTTCTTGAGAGTCAATTTGACTAGTGTTCGAAGCTAAATTGAATTGGATCAACTCCTTACAATAAAAATTTATATATCTAATAGGAAAAGTACTATTTTTTTTTCTTATGCCAGTACGGTGAAAATTATATTTTGAAATATTGATCAAAATTCACATAGTTCGTTCGGAAACAGCCTCTCTACTCCTCGGGGTAGGGGTAAGGTCTGCGTACACACTACCCTCCCTAGATCCCATTAGCGGGATTTTATTGGGTCATTGTTGTTTGTTGTTGTTGTAGTTTGCCAATGTGCGAAAAATGATAGTATGGGGACTAAATTCACCAATTTGCTGAAATGAACTTTCCCCTGTCCAGTCCAAGACAAACTTTGGATCCTTAAAATACCCAACATCTATTGTCAGTTTGTCCCTAAGCTCGAAGAAAGTAAAGAAGAAGATGGCAATAACGGAGGAAGCAAACCAAAAGTCCACCTTATCCCCACCTAATTCCTACACAGCAGTTGTTCTTGGAGGTACTTTTGATCGTTTACACGATGGTCACCGCCTTTTTCTTAAGGTTTTTCCCGTTACCCTTTTCACTCCTTGTCCCAGATAATAAATCACATTCATGAAAACGAAAGGCTCTTAAAGTGATGGGGTTTTCCTCTTCTTTTGTAGTCGGCAGCTGAATTGGCGAAGGATCGCATTGTTATTGGTGTTTGTGATGGTCCAATGTTGACTAACAAACAGGTTATTCTCATGCTTTATACTCTATACAGTTTTTTTCTTGATTCCTGTTATCCTGTACTTGTTATGAATCATGGGCCTCATCTTCCTTGAAATGTTGATTTTTTTCTTGGGATTACAGTGCACTAATGGCAATTTCCAGATTTTTTTTCTTTTGGTTACAAGTGTCAGAGGTTGTGAGTTCGAGTCTCCCCAAGAGCAAGGTGGGTAGTTCTTGGAGGGAAGGATGCTGGGGTCTATTTGGAAACAGCCTCTCTACCTTAGGGTAGGGGTAAGGTCTGCGTACACACTACCCTCCCCAGACCCCACTAAGTGGGATTATACTGGGTTGTTGTTGTTGTTGTTGTTGTTGGTTACAAGTGTCAAAATTTTGCTCCATCCATCTAAGATGCGAGGGTTCAAAGTATGAGAGTTAAAAGACTTAATTTTTTGAAAAGATTTAGACTTTGTATCATTTAAAATGGGACAAAGGGAGTATGTGAAAAGTATTTCTTATTAACTAATGTAATTTTACTTTTGTAATTTTGTTGGCGATTGACCTTTATTAAGATTTTAATCAGTGACACGTGGAAGCTTTAAAAATTGCTATCAGCACTTCTCTTAAGGTACAAACTCAATTATAGGGTGCTTTGGAGGTTACTTAGATTTGAGAAGCAAAAAGTGGGCCGAGATGCAGAAGAGAACAAAAAATGGGATATTTTATCTACTCATTGCATTCTCCCCCATTCATGAGAGGCAGTAGTCTAAAATCTCATGAAGAAAACTGTTGACTGGCCTTTGTTATGTGGTTCTTTGACATTTCGCAAAATTGAATAGGATAGAGCATGATATAAGAGATATGAAAAAAAATTACTTGGATATTGGGTAATCTATAGAAGGTTGGAAAGGATTCGTTCTCTTAAAATCTTCAACTTGCAAAACATGGCTTAAAACAGATATGAGAGTAGTTGACTGATGTTCATGTCTGAAGGTTAGATTCCAGCTTTTTATTGTCCATCTTTACTGGATTTTAAAGTTCAATTACATGGTCAGTGCAATGCATGTTATGAATACACAGAATTTGAAGATATACAAGGAAGACAATGTGAATGTATGATTGTATTCGCAGATTCCTGATGATTCGTCCTGATAAATGATAATAATACTAAATGCTGTAATGAGCTAAGTGAGGCAGGTTTTGCATCTTCTTCAATGGATTGCACCTATATGTTCTTCATGTGTAACTCAGTATGCTTATATCCATATATGTTCTGTTCTTATGATGCCTTTTATATTTCCCATTTTAAAGTGTGGTGTAAGTAGACTTAACACTACTCCACTGTCAATGCTATATGTTTTCCAATACACTTTGCAATCTTGCCAGTCCACTGTGTAAGTGTAAGATTTATTGTGTATCAATGCCAAGGTGACGTTTTCCTCTTCTCTGTCTCTTTTTTTTTGTTCGAGAAATTGGCAGTTCTCCAATTGTTTCTTGTTGTGGGAATACGAGTATGAAGCTACTTATCAATTCTTGGCGCTTTTGGAGTAAATACCGAAGACGTTATTGCCGATGGTGCCAATTTATCCTCTCAATTCAATCATTTTGGTAAATGATATTGCATGGAGAACTTTGATGTTTACATGAAGGATCTGTTTAGACGACAAACCTTTTTTGAACATCTCTTCATTTTTTCCCAAATCATGATGGTTGCATCACTAGGTTACTGTCACCGCCTTGGCCAAACATTCCTTTCTACCTTTTCATTTGTCTGCACAATAGTACTTATAAAAAGGAAAAAGTTTGAACAGTTTAAACTGCTTCCTTGAAGTGGCATTAATATATTTCTATGGAAGATTTGATGAGCATAGATGCTCAATATCCAGAGCTTGATTCCACCTTGATTTTTCTGATAAGGATGATTTTGACTTTGAAGTATTATGTTATCTCATGTTTTCAGATGTGCAACTCTAACAACGTTATGTTTCAATGTTTCGCTCTGGTTGTAATTTTTTATTATCTTCTTCCAGCTTAGCTCTTTTTGCAGTGCTTACATATTTGTCTTCCTTTGGCAGTATGCTGATCTAATAGAGCCTATTGAGCTAAGAATGCAAAACGTTGAAGATTATATAAAGGTAATTAAAACTCAAAATTTTATGTTCATTTAATCTTCTATTAACTGGTTTTGCATGTTTTATTTGAGCTTGAATGTCATGGAAAGAGCCTTCTGTGTCGGTTCTGCTGAGCTGGTGGGTTTGAGTGGAATATGTCCAATCTTTTGTGTTTGATGTAAATCTTGCCTAGAGCAACCGATGCTTCTTCTTCCGAAAAGGTTTTGGCGTAGAAAAAACTAAGTATGCTATAGTTGATTCTTGCACTGTCAGTAGCATACTAGAGTTTGATTTGAAAGCAAATTAGTGCACCATCAAATCCATATCACATCACCGATCGCAGAAGGCTTTTCCTACTTGTGTTGTGATGATGATGACATGTTCCTTTGTGCAAACTGTGTATCCAGTCTTTAAAACCAGAGCTGGTAGTGGAAGCAGAACCAATTGTGGATCCCTATGGTCCGTCAATCATTGATAAGAATTTGGAGGCCATTGTTGTCAGGTGCGCAGAGAAATTTTTACTTCTGCTTCTATTTATTTAGATCTTTTTTTTTTGTTGTGGTTTGGTGGACATCCATCCTCTTAAAGCGGGAGGCTACTTTGGGGTATTGACAGAATTGTTATCTAGGCATCTCATTACCAAGTTCTTTCTATGTATTATGTATTTACGCATCGCTTTTGAGCTTCCTAGCAGCCAATTTTAAGAACATTGTTCTTGCAGTACTCACTTTTTTAAATACCAAATTTAGTATAGCATATTTGTCAGTGCCAGTAAGTTGTAAATTCTCAACAACAAAAAATATACTTTAATGGTAGTTTATGGTTGGCTAATTAAATTTCTTCTGTGATAGCAAGGAGACATTACCTGGCGGACTGTCTGTGAATAAGAAGAGGGCTGAAAGAGGCCTCTCACAGCTAAAGGTCTGACTCGTGCCTCTTAAGAACAGATTTCTTTTGGGGAACTTTATTCGACTTTCTTATCATTTATTCTGTTTTGTCAACTATGAAATTGTATGTTGAAAATTTTCTGCAGATAGAAGTTGTAGATCTAGTCTCTGAAGAATCAAGTGGAGACAAACTGAGTTCTACTGCTTTGAGAAAGCTTGAAGCTGAGAAGCTCAGAGACCATCATCCAGAAAGCCAGAGCTAACTTTTTTCTAGTCTATACACAGTTAAAGCAGTTTCTCTTTGTTTTATTTCAAGTTGTTTTTAAGGATGAAAACGTCTTGGAAAATAATAATCTCTTCAAATCATACACTAGTTGTTCTCACAGTTACCTGTAAATCTATACAAGTTTATTGGTTACTCCTTTTCCTTATTTATCACTTTCTTTTCCACACACCCCCCCCCCCTCTCAACCTCCTTATTTATGTTTTTTTTCTTCTGATTCCCTCTTTTCTGGGAAGAGGGATGAAGTCTGAACTATAGTAATTGGGTCTTGGGTGGCTTAACAAGCCAGTTACATGATTTTTTCCTTCAAATAAAGCATCTCGTGGACGCAATTAATCCAGATTTGCTCCAGGGTTGTCCGCTGGAAGAGGGAGGATGAAGAGATCACAGTCATCTCGTCAGACTCCTAAGTGGTTACCTGATCTTGATTATACCCCCCCAACCAATGAAATTTTAACTTATTTAACTACATTAGATCTTTGAAATGAATAGTTTATCATGTGCAAATGGACACTGAGTTGTTACTTCACCTCACTTTATTTTGGAGTTTAACTATAAATCTTAAGAGACAGTTTAATTGTTAAGAGACCATGATCATAATCGTAGTGTCATTAGATGGAATCAGAGATATAAACCACTATTACTCAGTTGCTCATTTTTTATTCTCTACTAGCTATGTGAAAACAAAAAAGGAAAAAAGAATTTATGTACAGAAAAGCGATAATATTAATAAAAATACATCAATACACACACAATGTTTATATGCATCAAACTAGTCTTGTTAGAATATTGATTTTTAGTCCTATGTTCGGTAGAATTCTTTGGTAATATCAAGATATCATAGAACTTCGAGTTTTACATAAATTAAACTTTTATGATATTTGATTAAAACGAGTTTAAAGGAAAGAAGACGAAGCTATGTACGGTCAAAACCAGGAAGTCCGATTTTGAGGTCTTAAATTGAGTTACGAGTCCGAGTCCGAGCAACTCGAAATGGAAGTCAGATGCGGTCGAGGGACACATACTTCGAGGAAGCTGATCGAAGGCTTGACATGACCTGCATTGAGGGCAGTACAATCTCGAAGTCAATCAAGAAAGAGCAGGAATTTCTCAGGGACACGTGGACCAGGGAATAAATTAAAAGATAAGATTTGTACGAAATGATACATGATATGTTTTCAAATTGAGTGCATTCAATATCTTTGCCTTGTGTTTTGATGATCTAAAAAACTTAATGTCAAGAACCAGATAGGGAACCTGACTCATGTGGGTTACACTGCATTTAATGGATTCCAGCCAAATGTGAACTGCTACAGCTTCAGGAGCTAGGAAACTAAACAAGGACCCGCTACCCTTATGGTTCCCTCATAGCAGTACAAAGTCAGTTGGATACAGCTGGAAACGAAGTGACTGCCTGCACCGTTTCTGCCGCACTGCACTGTCCCAGTGCCCACTCATTCTCTAACCAAATAAAGTACTCACACCATTTCAAGTGATGTGATTAAGGTGTACCTACGATGAGCTTATACAAAACATCACTTGAAGGTTTCTGCTTCTCATTCAAGCCTCTTGCAAAAACTAAGAAATCAATCCTCACGAGCTTGAAGAACAAAGTTGAACGCAACTATGGACCTGTTCGCAAAAGTTAGCATATTGTTGTCCTAGTTGAGTTGTAACTTTGTGATTGTACTTATTATATCTCCTAAATTGCTTAGCTGAAAGCATTGATTAGGAATCCCTTTGTAAATTCGTAAACTCCTCGAGTTTATGTTGTGGCTAGGTGTAGTCATACACAAAATCATTTGTAACCGTAGTGTGACAAAGTGACTTAACAGATTTAATTAAAATCAAAACTAATTCCTAGAGCTAAATTAGCTACTAAAAAAACTTATTTAGACCTAAAATGCTAATCAACACAAGTAAATTAACAAAACAACTATTCGTAAATCAAAGCTAATCATTAAAGGTGCAAAGTAACTATTTTTTGTGATTTTAACCCACTTTTATAAAATAACTAATTTTCCACCTAAAAATATAAAATTAAATCCTAAATGCAAATGCAACATATTTTTATATTTTTTATTAATTAAAATAAAATAAACACGCACATAATACAAATATTTAACGGAAAATCCCACGCAAATCTACAAAATTACAAATAATGAAAAAAATAATTTTATTTTGAGTTTATGGGAGTGATTCATATAGGGAAAAAAATTACGTGCTCACAGTCGTTGACATCCTCGATCCCAGTATAGCAACCCTGAAAAGGATAATCTTCGTTCACCTTATTTGGGTCGGGCTTCGGCATAGCTTTGGCCTCGATTGCCCCCTCAGAATAAGTTAGCAACGAAAGGGAGTGACCCTTTGTCGCGGCCCTGAGATCCTCGCTCGGGACGTTCTCATTATCATTGGGGATTTTGGCATTTTACCATCTGGTATAGTTGTTGAAGGGAGAGGGTCAATTTCTACTTCCGGAGATGTAGAGACCTTGCCCATTTCTCCTTTCGGGGCGTCCTCACCATTGGAAGATGTGTCCTGTTCGGAAGGCTCGGTGATCTCGACTGGTTTCCTAGCTCAAGTCACCAACGCTAATCCTTCTTCATCATTCTCTTTATCATTCAGGAAGTCTTGGGTCGAGCCTCTGCCCGTTTGAGCATAACTTTTCCGGAGCCTTCGGTTGAGGGTTTTCTTGTCCCAAGGGTCTTTAGGTTTCGAGACCCTTTTTCTTTTGTAGTCCTTCTCGAGCTTTGGATTTGAGGACTTGGTTTTTCTCTTGGGCGGGGCCGGCCTCATCTCGGACGTATCTCCAAGACCTGCATGGGCAAGTGTGAGTAAGTAAAAATGCCGCCAAAATGTATGAAAAATATTGAAACTATAGAAAGGCACTCACTGTGGTTCTTGGCCTCCCACTAGCCTTTCACCAATTCACGCCACTTACGCTTGTCATAGGAAGAAGTGGGAGCTAATATTTTGATTCAATCCTCGAGGTCGGGCACCACTAGGGGTACCCAAGCACTGGCTGCCGAAAGAAAGATGAGAAAGTTATGGAAAATGAAAGAACATGAATAAATACAAAAATATGGACTCCACTTACGGTTAAAGTTTTACCTCTTTGGGAATGACATTTTTTCCTCGGGGATGATGTCCAAAGTCCTAACTCTAACAAATCGGCGCATCCAATCCCGAACTTTGTTTTTATTAGTTCTGGCGAAGAAGGACTTTGTGGTTCGACACTGCAGCTTGATGAGCCCTCGGAATAACTGGGGCTGATACAACCAGACTAGGTGGCTGAGGGTGAATTCGAAACCCTATGCGCTAGAACGAAGGGTGGATTTGATCGAGGGTGACTTCGTATGACTTGCAAAAGTCGATCACCATCGGATCAAGGGGCCCAGTGTTAAGGGTTAAGTGTAAACACTCAAAAACCCCTCCTTATGGGTAGTTACGCTTTCATCAGGCCTCGGGATTTGTACCTTGACCTTGTCTCCCTACTGGCGATCCTCTTTTACTTCCTTGATGAGTTGCTTAGTTATCAAGCTAATATATTGGGATACATGCTTGCATCGGCCTTCGACATCTGGAGAATTATCGATACCGAAGTCCTTCTTGAAAATGCAATCACGAGGGTGATTTCTTCAAGTATTGGCAACACCACCGGCTTGGCCGGACCGGAGGTAGATGAAGATGATGCTTTATCCTTTATGGGGACCGTCTTGGAAGTTTTACTATAGTTATAACCTGAGTATTACGAGTGCACAAGGATGTGGTGTTTTTAGGCAAGATCCTAATATTTTTCTAACGCTTGAAGAGGCAAAGGAAATAAGAGATAGAAAAGAGAGAGACGAAGATGTCAAAGGGAAGAAGAAAGAGTAAAGTTCTTCACTTGGAGGAATCGCCCCATATTTATAAACGGATGATGACGGTTCGACTTTAGTGGCCGACCAATGCTGACATGCATTCGATTTTTTTGGGAAAGCAGACCGACGAGACGTTTCAAACGCTTGCATCACGAGGATGAAATCATCATTAAGGACTTCGGGAATACAAATCGTTTCTCATCATTTCATTATAGGAAATGCGGGGACTATCTGTGTGTGGTCAAAATCAGGGAGCTTGATTTCGAGGTCTTAAAATGGGTTATGAGCCCGAGTCCGGCAACTCGAAATGGAATTCAAATCCGGTCGAGGAACACATACTTCGAGGAAGCTGGTCGAAGTCATGGCATGACCTATATCGAGGCAGCACAATCTCGAAGTCAATCAAGAAAGAGCGGGAATTTCTCAGGGACACGTGGACGAGTGGATAAATTAAAAGATAAGATTTATACGGAATGGTATAGGTCTGTACTAGGCTGTTATACACCTGTACCAATAGAATTCTTTACTACGATTATGAATGTACTATTAGGGTTTCCTCCTCCTATATAAAGGGGACCCCAATCATTTTGTAAGGACGTCTCATATTATTCACTGCAATAGAACATTCTGTTATTCTCTTGTATAACATGCTCAACAATTATTCTTTAGCTTGATTGCCTTTACTCTATTGTTCATACTTTATTGGTCTTAGCTGACCTCGAGGTCCCCGGATAACCAAACTTGAGGCCTTTATTGCTCCAACAACATTGATTTGGTTCATCATTTCTTCTTACTTAAGCTTAATATTACTTGTATAATCACTAGTATTAGTATATATCACATATCTTTAAAACCAAAAATTATTTTTAATTGTTACTCATATTTTTTGAGGTATACAGAAGCATTTGTATAGTTTATCTTCACTTGAGAGTTAGACTTTTTTATTGTTGTTATTATAAATGTCTCATGCATAATCATACTTCAATTTAAGGGTGGCAATAATCTATAGCAACTTTGATCTAAAAAACATTTCCTTCTAAATATGCTGAATCCTAGATTAATTAAAGAAACGAGAAGAATGAAATCTAGTTATTGCATGTCATTCTACTTTTGGTTTTATGTTTAGATAATTATTTATTTGATTTATCCCGGATTTACTAACATTGTTTTGTTTTGTTTTGTTTTGTTTGTTGATTTTCTCTCTTTCTGAGCCGAGGGTCGGCCGGAAACAGCCTCCCTACCCTTTCGGGTAGGGGTAAGCCCTGTGTACGTATTACCCTCCCCAGACCCCACTTTGTGGGAACATACTGGGTAGTTGTTGTTGTTGTTGTTGAGAAGAATGAAATCCCATTCCCCTTTTGTCACCTTTTTTTTTCTTCTAACGGTTTCTTTTAACCGCAACCGACTCAAGCGGACACTAGAGTTACGGCTACTTCTCTATATCAAACGTTCAAATATTTAAAACTCCAATTTGAACGACAAGACGCAGAGAAACAAATAGGACGGCCATTATCTTCATCATCTTGAAGGTGACAAGAATCACTCCGCCCATTCATTTACACCCCACTTTGCTCAGTTTCTTCACTGCCATTTATATTTGTTTCTTTAATTCCTTGTTTTCAAGACACCCAATTATTAGTTTCCTTAATATATTCGCCCCCGTTACTGGTGAATTGTAATGTGATAACAATCTGCGATCTTCAAGAAAAGTTTGGTGCATTAAAATTTTCATTTTAGACAGAGTTCCCTCCTCCATATTTCCATTTTCTGATGTTCACGTAAATTCCGTTACGAGTTAAAATTCTATATATGCATTGACTGTGTAAAAATTAGTATTACCTGTCGTTCTCTGATAAAATTTAATGATGTCGTAAATAAAATCCTTCAATTATTATGGACTGAACGTAGGTGGTTCTTCACTTTTTCAGAAAGTGCAGTGAAAATGAACGATCTCATGACAAAATCGTTCTTAAATTATTCGGAATTGAAGAAACAGATCAACTTGGACGTTGAAGCAGAGAGGGATTTGGAGAAAGGCCAATTACAGCTCAGTCCCACAGATGAAAACAATCTGTCCCAGTTCTTTCTTGAAGTGCAGACAATAAAGGATGACATTGAAGAGATTACTAATCTCTTAATTGATCTTCAAAATCTGAATGAAGAAACAAAGACCACTCATAGTTCTAAAGTTCTTCGCGGGCTAAGGGATCGAATGGACTCAGATATGGTTGCTGTTTTGAGGAAAGCCAAGGTTATAAAGGCAAAACTTGAAGCACTTGAAAAATTAAATGTGGCGAGTCGCAAATTATCAGTGGCGTATGCTGAAGGAACTGCGGTTGATCGAACAAGAATTGCTATGACTAATGGATTGAGATTCAAGCTTAGGCAAATCATGAATGATTTTCAGGTAGAGTGTTCTTCTTCTTCTTTTTTTTAAAACTAGAGCTCTGGGTCAAATTAGGGCGATTCAAAATAATAAACAGGTCATGACCCCACTTATCAATAGTTTCTTTGAGCCAAATGAGCTGGGTTAAGATATGCCGGACATAACCAATTCCCAGCATGACAGAACCTTCCCGTTTTTAGTTTGCGTTTTTTCAAAAAAATATGGAAACTAATGTATTTTTCTTAGATTATTAGTTTAAGTTCGTCCAAAGTTAGAGAAGAAAGGTTGCTCTGATGGTAAGCAATCTCCACTTCCAACCAAGAGGTTGTGATTTTGAGTGAGCAAGATGGGAGTTTTTGGATTGTTGTTGTTTCTTCCAAAGTGACATAATTTCCTATTTTCAAATTTGATTTTGTATGTTTGGATTTGAGTTGCATTTTGACCCGCGGGTTACACTTGTTTTGACCCCATAGTTTGACGAGTCATTTCGCTTTGGATCAAGTAAATAAAGGAGTCATGACCAACCTGTTTAAACTTAGGCAGATTGGGCAAGTTACGGAAGATGAGTTTTTTTGCCTCATTTATTTTTCAGGTTTTGAGGGAGAGAATCATGTTGGATTACAAAGAGTGTCTCAAAAGAAGGTACTATAATGC
Organism: Nicotiana noctiflora; assembly: GCA_032618575.1. Taxonomy (NCBI): domain Eukaryota; kingdom Viridiplantae; phylum Streptophyta; class Magnoliopsida; order Solanales; family Solanaceae; genus Nicotiana; species Nicotiana noctiflora. Next base: position 181,407 of record JASVEL010012216.1, on the reverse strand, counting down.
AACAGGTCAGGTGGCAACAGAACAAGTGATTGAGAAGATGATTTCAGGAGGAAATGTGAAAGCGGAAATATTTGAAGAAAGGACGGAACTGAATCTTGAGAACCAAGAAAGATATGAGGCAGTAATGAACATTCAGAGAAGTTTGGACAAGCTTCATCAAGTGTTTCTTGATATGGCTGTTCTTGTTGAGGCACAAGGTGAAAAGATCGACGATATTGAGCATAATATGGCTGCTGCTAGAAGCTTTGTAAGTGGAGGAACTAACAGTCTTTTCTATGCTAAGCAGATGAAGAAAAAGGGAAATATGTGGATATGTTGGGTATTGGCTGTGGGATTGATTATCTTGCTGGTCTGCTTTGTTTCAATATTGACCACTTAATATATAGTACTATAGAATTACTTAGAAACTCCTTATGTCTAGTTCATCTTATAATGAATGAGAAAATGGAGCTAGATATATGAATATTCTAAGTTGATTGATGATTGTTCAAGAATTCATTGATGATTGGAAAGGGGAGTCTAACTTCTAAATCCTACTTCATTGATGATTGTTCAAGAACTCACATACTAATGGTAGGTGCAAATTTAATATAGACAGTCGGTGATTGTGGTCTTATTATATGTAAGGACATTTAACTTCTTTTTGTACATGTATATATAGTTCGAGTTGAAAGCAATTGGTTCAGTTGAACCAGACTAGATCCGATTCTAACTAATGGTAAAGTCAACTCCACTCATATAGTTTTCCTTCAGCTGTAGGAAACTTACTGTTATAAAACTATTCAAGTTTCCGCTAGTTAATTACTCCCCTGAGTATAAAGCAATTTAACTCGATCATTCCAGTTCAAGAAGAGATGATAGAAGAAAGCAGGCAAGTTCAATGAAAATAATTGTTACAACCCTTGGTTCAAACGAATACACTTTAATTACTTGACAGAAATTTCCTAAACAAATCTCAAATGTGCATGATACTCAAAGCTGCCTCACTCTTTGTTGCATTATGAGGGATAGTAACAAACTGTAAACGTGAAATGAAATCAATCTGCAAATGAAGAAAGCGTTGTTAAATTAGCATTGTGGAAGATCCTTCGGTGGAGGCAGAATATTATGATCTGATCCTGGTCCATCTTCCACCACAAATGCTGTTTTAAGTCCCCAGCCAGTATGCAACTCCAAATGACAGTGAAAAAACCAAACCCCTTCATTGAAAATAAAATTGTAACTATATGTTCAGAAGGCATTAGGAAAGTTGAAACAATGAACGAACCATAAACGTAGTAGGTACCTGGATTGTCAGCTCTGAACCGGATAGCAGTCCAACCACCAGTTGGAACACCTACTGTATTTCTTTCAGGAGGATCGATCAAGTTGTATTTTGCTGGATCTTTCTTGGGGTCAAAGTTTCCGATGCCAGTTCCAACGACAAAGAAGTTATAACCATGGAGATGGAAAGGATGTGATTCTACAGTTAACAAGTTGGTATCTTGGATTACTAACTCTACAGTAGAATTGAAGGCAACTTTACTAAGTCTTGTGCCTTGAGTTGTCTTGAGGTTGGCTGTAAGAGGAGCCCCTGTGTAATTGAAAGGAGTTGGTGGCTTGTCGGGAAAATCAGTAGTGTACACACCCTTAATATTGAAGTAATGAGCTTGAAGAAGTGCAGTTTGTGGCATGACAAAGGAGATGTTGTTTAGAGAAGCAGTTAACCGAGTTCCATTTAAACAAGTGGGACAAGCATTGATTCCTAGGCCAATGGTGTAGAAGAGATTTCGATCAACTTTCAGTGGAACATTTGCTGGATACTTTGGAGAATTTAGGCTCCTGAGCTTGTTGTCATAGCTCAATGCAAATTCTGTGTCATTCGGAGCAGGCAAGTCAGGAAGTTTTGGGATAATGGTTTCTGAGACGCCCTTATATTGGAATATAGCAGTGGCGGTCTTGTTGTCTACGGAGATTGGAGCGTCCATAAAAGGCCTGGCAGCCATGAAATATCTTCCTGGAATCTGGTTGGCGCGAACCAATACATTTGTTGTCTGTCCTGGTGCTATCAGAATGGCCTCTGTGGGAAATGGTTTTGTGTAGACTGCATCGATTTCCACCACTGTTAACGTATGATTTGCAACGCTAAAAAAGAGCTCATCATTGAGAGCAGCATTGATAATTCTCAACAGGTAAGTCTTTCCTTTTTCAACTTCCATGGCATAGGTATCTGAGAAAGAAATTCCAGCACCAGCAATTGAACATGAAACAATAATATTCATAATAAAAATTGTTTAGTAAAGTAAATGAAAAACCATATATAGCACATTGGAATCAAACAGACAATTTGATAGACTGAAGGCATTGTCAATCTCTTTATTCTTACATTTCTCAGAACATGGAAAAAGTGGCCCTGGCTTTCCATTGATTGTATGAGCATCAGACATATTAGGAGGCAAACCTAATGCATTTCCTTGGTTCTCCACTTGTTCAACATCTGCATTCCACCATTCTCCTGCAGTATAATGAACAAAAACGGCACCATTTGATTCATGCTTTAGCAGAGGAAAACTTTGAAAATAAAGTGCATTTCAAGATATTGAACTTGTATGTATATTTACGATACGAAGACTCACCTAGCACAATTACTTCTTCCCTATCTGGTTGAGGGAAAGGGAAGGGAGTTCCTTGTTGTGGCAGTATCACAATTGCGCCATATACTGTTGCCCTTAGCCAAAGAATATGTGCATGCCACCACAAGGTACCTCTTTGTCCTATTACATTAAAGTCATACACATAGCTATTTCCTGTCCTGATAGGGCACTGAGTTATGTAAGCCGGTCCATCTGCCCAACCATTACGATATTGTTTCAATCCGTGCCTGCAAGTACGAACATGTATATATGTTTGATTGAGAACAGGAAAATCCTAGACAGGACTTAGAAGGGTTTTTGAAATTTTGATGTGAATATAATATTCTCACCAATGGATGGAAATATTATATTGTGCATGGTTTGTAACATTGATTTGAACTCTATCTCCTTCTCTAACATATATGGTTGGCCCTGGAAATCTCCCATTAACTGTAACTATTGGCTTTGCATGGCACAATCTGCTCACATTTGCCACTTGAATCTGCAAAACATGGAAAGTTGTCCACTATGAATAAAGCCTGACGTCAAGACGTAATATAATTAAGCTACCAAAATATGCTCTCTCTAACAAATTAAACTTTTAGATGTGATGATCACACAATTCAACATAGTATCACTGTGTTTGACTCATGAAAATGAATCAGCGCACACATTAGGAGGGGCATGTTAAGACATAATACTATTAAGTAACTAAGGTGTGCTCGCTCTAACAACGTAAGTTTTTAGCTGAGATGGTCAAACAATTCAACGTGAGATAAATTTTAGCTGACAAACAAGGAAAGAAGTTGTTTGATCGGAGACACTAACGTCGAATTGATACTTCTTTATGGCAGCCTCAGCAGGTAGACAATTAAGCCAAAGAAATGCAAAGACAATAAAGCCTAGAAGTGGAAAGAAACTTGTTTGGTTTGCCATTGGCTAGAAACTCAAAAACAACTGTTTGAATGGATAATGCATTGATGTAAGGAAGAAAGGCATGTTTATATAAGTGAAAATAGCAGAAAAAGGCAATATGTGATTTTCAGTTTGTTGAAGGCAAAGGAGGTTGTAACAGAGATGTGTGTACTACAAAACTTGTAAGCAAAATACTGAAAGAGACATTTTATAAGGAATTGACTGACATAGAGATGAGAGATATGTAAGACCAACCAAATCCCCAGTAGAGCATCAACTTTACCGTTAAGTCAAAGAAACTAAGTAATTTTGCTCTTACTGCAAACAGATTAGAGAATAAATAAGGAATATTTGTCCAACTCTATAGTTTTACTTTATGCAAATATTAGCTGTTTCTTTGTCACCTTTGCACTTGAGTATGAAAATATTCACAAGGCATTTTGATAATTAAGATTATCAGAAACTTCTAGTGAATCTTGGATCCTTTAACGAATTATATTCTGACCCGAGTCAAAACTTCATGTACTATTATGCATAGATTGTTTATGCAGCAAACAATGGCGGAGACAGGATACATATTAAGAGTGTTAAAAAATAATTGGATTACTGCCGAGAGGAATCAAACCTAGGATCTTCTGCACATTCTGAACACCCTTGACCACTAAGCCAAGCGTTTGCCTTGTGTCATGGGTGTTCAACATATTATATCTGTATATAAAAACTAAAATTATCCCTATATAAATAATATAATTTTCGGACGAAGAGTGTTCGGGTAACCACCCTTGCGCCATCCTAAATCCGCCCCTAGCGGCGCAAAATAATGTGAGAATTGTTATACCGTGAATAATAATGTAGGATAATTGCTATGCGGAAGTTGCTTACTATAAAGGTTTTTTTTTTTTTTTTTTAAATCCTTATTTACTGTTATCCAAATATATTGCTAACAGACTCCCACATTTGCAGATATGCAGATTTTAATAAAGCCAACCAAATGTTATAAATTTTATGTGAAATTTTATGTTGGGATTATTTTTGTTAATACGGTAAAACAAACCAGCCTACAGTGTATAACAAGTTATGTAAAAGATGGATTGACTTCTAAGATTTTGTTGCTTTTCTCCTCTCTGAAATCTTAGCCTTATATTTACTTAGGGAAACCTTAGATCTCACTTAATCTTCTTTTTTAAGGTATTCCTCTTGCAGACTTGGTGTGAACAAGAGTGCTACATATATTATCAACTTCAACTTCCACTGAGTTACTGCAAAACAGTAGGAGTAATTTATAAAGCTAAAGCTGCTAACCAGAAAATAGGAATTTCGGTCAAAGTCTATTTTTAGAAGTACTCGGGTTACTAATAATCAAGAAAAGAAATATTCTTGCAATGAGAAAGGAAAATTAGAGTATGAAATGGCAAAGTAATCAATATATAGCAAAAGTAAATAATTGTATTCTAGTGATAATCTGAACGTGCTCATACAAATGACATTTCTATTCTTTATATAGACATCTCTAAGTACAACGTCTTTTTCCCTTTATGACCATATCATTATGAGCATTAATGCCATTAACAGTACGTTATAATTGATAATCGTAACTGTTTCGTGAAGATTCTCTAACGTTTGTAATCATCCATGCTCATTAATTGATGACCAATGAATCTGTCCATTTTCCTGTCTTGGTTCATTCCACCGATGTCTCTCAAAATACTAAAGAGACTCGAGCAACCATTTTCTCTAGTCTCTCAAACATTTTGCTCGTACCTATTAAGAGGGTGTTTGGCTAAGCTTATAAGCTGGTCAAACTAGCTTATAAGCACTTTTTGGCTTATCTACGCGTTGGTAAAGTTAAAAGTGCTTATAAGCCAAGTACTTATAAGTCAAAAATAAGCCAAAAGTCATAAACTAGTCACCCTCAACTTATGGATTTTTAGCTTATACGAACTTTAAGTTTGACTAAGATTTTTACTATTTTATCCTTAAAGTATTCCGTTTTAGAACAAAACTCCTATATCGATACTCACTGCCTCAAATATTTTTTTAACCTAATCCCCTCCCCCTCCCCCCTCCCCCCTCCCCCGCTGTCGCCGCCTCTTCAGTTCTGCAATTCTCATTGACTATTTAAGATAAGCAAATTCTCTATTTATTTGTATATTTATATCTATGTGATTGTGTATTAATCTTTGAACTGTGTGTAATAAATGATGACATATCAATTCTTTAGTGTATTGTTTCTAAGTGTTGTGGCTATGAAGACAATGTTTGTTTCTCTTCAAATATTTTGTCCTATTTAGGTTTATTTTTTACTGAGAACTTTTGTCAATGTATTAATTATTATAACCTATGATTATATGCTTATCATAAAATAAATTACGTTAATAGTAAAATTTATCTTATCTAAGCACAATTGTATTTAAAATAAAATGACAAAAATAGAATATTTTGAATTTGAATCGATTAGAAATCTAAAATTTTAAAGACATTACGCCCTTATAAATGTAAAAACTTCTAAGGTTGTTTAAGTCAATTTAACAGAAAAAGAGATTATCAACACTTCTTTATCAAATACTACATCAACTTACTACCAATTTCAGTACTTGTACCAAACACGTAACTGCTTATTTTTTAAATCAGTTTAAACATTTAAAAGTATTTTTCAGCACCTGATGCTTATCATCTACTTCAAAATCAGCTAATCCAAACGGGATCTAAGACTCACATTTTTAAGTACTCTTTTTCAGCTGTCATTTTTCTAATGATCCGTGTGTCTTGCCATATCAGCCACATAATTAATTCCACGTATAACATTTATTTTTCCAATATAAAGAGTCCCCCACTTGCCTATTATTCAACAATTGAATATTTGGGAAGTGGATCTCATATAAAGCGGGAATTTTTGTTGTTGTTTCTCACATACCATTACCTTCTTCTCAACTGACGCGTCGCGTGTCACTTCCATTTAATCTATGTGACACGTGGTGGTCATCTATTGGCTCTGTGTGATGACCCAAAAGGTTATCACTTGCTTTTAAATTAAATTTTATATTTTCGAGGCCTTGAAAACCTCATTTAGAGTCGCCTAGATTTGGGTGCGCTCCAGGCGTGTAGCCGAAAAACTTAAATATGGAAATATGTGAAAAATGATAAAATTTGGCTAAGAAATGAAATAATTTGACTTTGGTCAATATTTTAGATAAATAGACCCGGACCCGTGAATTAACGGCCCCATAGGGTTCGTAGGAAAATACGGGACTTGGAAGTATGACTGGAATCAAATTCTGAGGTCCCAAGCCCGAGAAATGAATTATTTTAAGAAAATTATTTCTAAAATTATTTAAAGGAGTTTGAAATAAAATTTGATTAGAACATGATGGTGTCGAGCCCTTATTTGGTTTCGGTGCCCGGTACAAGTCTTATATATGATTTAAGATAATTCTGTGAAGTTAGGTGAGAAACGAAATCCGTTTGACGTGATTCGGACCTTAAATGCAAAATTCGATGTTTTAAGAAGTCTTGAAATATTTCCTTGATTTTGAGGTGTAATTCGATGTTTATGATGTTATTTTGGCGATTTGATTGCACGCATAAGTTCATATTATATTTTTGAATTAGCACGTATGTTTGGTTTGGAGCCCCGAGGGCTCGGGTGAGTTTCGGGTAGGTTCCGGGATGTCTTAGGCTTTAAAACATAGTTATTGTAGGTTCAGAAAAATTTCAGTTCTCTGAACGCGCTAGTGCGGTCCGCGAGAAATCGTGTGCGACCGCGAAAAGGGCTAGTGCGGTCTGCAGTCGACTTTGTACGGTGCGCGGCGGAGAGCTGTGCGGCCGGAGTCGACTTTGTGCATTCCGCACAAGGTCACTTGACTGCAGTATCTCAGGAAAGGTTGTGTGGCCGCAGACCATTTTGTGCGGTCCGCACAGGGGATCTGAGAGTGGTATAAATAGACGGGATTTTCAGTCATTTTTCATTTTTCAAAACTCCAAAAATATAAGAGGTAATTTTTCAAACAACCTTTCTTCTCCAAAACATTGTTAAGTGATTTATAACTCATTTCTTTACTTCTTAACTTCTTTTTACAAGATTTCATCCGAGAATTTAGGGTTTTCATGGTGGAATTGAGAATTTTGGGAAAAACCTAAGAATATTGAAATTTAGGGAGTTAGGCTCGGGGGTGAACGGGTAATCGGGTTTTAGTCCGAATTTTGGGTTTGGACCAAGCGAGCCCGGGGTTGATTTTTGACTTTTGGTTAAAACTTTGAAAAACTCATTTTCATGCATTGGAGTTGATTTTAGCATTTATTGATATAATTAAGTAACTTGTGACTAGATACGAGCGAAGTGGTGGTGGAATCAATGGGTAAAGCGATAATTGCGACGTGAATTGCGTTCGTGGCATCGAGGTAAGTATTCGGTCTAACCTTAGCTTGAGGGGTTAGGAGTTGAGTCCTATTTGCTAATTGTTTCTTGTTGAGTATGACGTATAGGCATGGTGACGAGTATCTATACGTTGGTATTGAGCATGACCGTGATTCTTAAATTATAGGTTGTTATGTTCTTACATGATACCACATATGCTTTAATTGATGATTCTCGAAATGGAGTAAGGATTGAGTTTGTTCTCGTGGAAAGTACTTGTGATTGGGTATTGGGGTTATCTTAGATGAGTAGAAGTTGAGTTAATATTGGTTATAGCTGATTCTCCCTTATCTAGATGTGTTTATTTTACTTTTAAGTCTCTTGCTGGGACAAAGTAGTTATTGATTATCCATTGTCGGGATACTTGATATAGTTGATGTTGATATTATATATGTATATAGATCGGGTAGCATGCTGCAACAAGTATTAAATATGGATCGGGTTGCACACCACAATAATATTAAATATGAATCGGGTTGCATACCGCAACAAATATTAAATATGGATCGGGTTGCACGCCGCAACAAGTATTAAATATAGATCGGGTTGCATGCCATAAACTCTTGCCATGTACCAATTATCTAAGAGTATTTGGCCATAAGGCTTTATGTAAGAAGCCACTTGGAAATATATAAGACACTTATAAAATTTAAAAAAAAAAAACCCATGACTATTAGTTGTAAATGGATTTTCAAAAAAAAAAAAAAGAAAAAAAAATCTTTGAGCTTTCATGATAAATAATACCAACAAAAAAATGTTTTATCAAGTGTCATAACATATAAAATACATATTTTACAGTTATGTGCATTGAACCCCACTAAATTTACTAAATTAAGGTATAAAGCTATTCAAACCAAGTCATGATTTTGCCATGTTGTATACTCGATAATTATTGAGATCTTTTTCAAATGCCAAAATCTTATTAAGAATCTTCATACCTTTTCCTGCTATGATCGTCAAACTTTGCCCCTTTATTCCTCCCATTACAGGTCTTTTTAAAGTCCTTCATAAAATGTCTACAAAACAAGAAAAGGTTAAATTCACCGAGTTCCCTTTAAAATAAGATCCTAAATATTAAAACCATTATTAAGATATACTTGGTATAATTTAAAGTTAATAGGAAGCACTGAAATTCAAATTCCCATAAATATAATTTAAATTGTGGTATTTTAACTTTTTGCTACTTATTTAAAACACATGAACATCATACACGCACAAGGATGAAAATAAAGATCAATTTTAGGGGCCACTAAATTTTAAAATAGTAGTATATACTTTTGCTATTTACGGTAAATTAAATGATTTATTATAAAAATGACAAATGAAAATGTGAATATATATCCATTTTACTATCTGATAAATTAAAATTCATATGCAAGAAATACACATATCTTCATTTGCTTAACATAAATATAAGAGCCCGTTCGGACAAAAAAAATTCATTTTATTTTCGAAAAAGTTTCTAATTTTTTTGAAATCAGTGTTTGGCCATAAAATTTTCAAATTTTTACTTGAAAATGAACTTTGAAATTTTTCAAAAATTTGAAAAACTCTAAGTTGGCATTTGGACATGAATTCCAATTTTATTTTATTTTTTAATTTGGAATTTCACTAAAATTTGAATTGAAAATGAAGTTGTGTTTGGTTATAATTTTTGCAACATATTTGGATGCCTTTTTTCCAACATATTTTGCAACTAAAAACTAGCAATCTTTACATTTTCAAGTGATATTAAAAAAATTATAAGATTTGGCTAATCAAACACTGTTTTAAAAAAAATGGAAAAAAGGAAAGTTTTCTTATGTCCAAACAGGCTCTAAAAAGCTGTTTTCATATAAATCACTAACAAACTTCAAAAATAACCCACAAAAATATTCATATCTAAATATAACTCTAATTTTCAAATTTTATTTTCACTGAAATTTTTTTTAATTTTTTTTTTATAAAATTTTACAATTCTTATGTCCAAACACCCACTAAATATATATAGATTTTTCCATGAGCTTGACCATTGACTACTAATGTCCGTTTTCTTGGTTTAGCCACGACCACGCGTGACGCATACTTTTTGGTACCACAGCTAATCGTAGCCAATAAATTACTACAAAATTTAAAATTTCTCTCATTCCTAGAAGGAAGCAGCAAGAACAAAAATATAATAATTCTGTGGATTAAAATGAAGTCCCTAAACTCCCTCAATAATCCAACTTGAAAACATTTGGTGGGTGGGCTACGTACCTTGATACTTCAAACATACGCATATCTCGTTAAACTGTATCTATCACATTTGAGGAGTGCTTTGTGACACTTTTGGTGGCGGAGGAAACGGCGGTTTTGGTGGTGGCACTGGTGGTTCCGGCGATGTGGGAATCTAAAAAATGCCACAAAATAATGCATAGCTGATCCGGAGAAATAATTATCTGATTTCTTCTTCTTTGCACCAATTTACTCAGGTTTTGCTCCTTTTCCTTATTATTGCTTTGCCAGCTCTAAAATGTTTTCCTTTTTCTTCATTTTTTTTGTCTTCTCGTTGCGCTCGATTTATCTTCTTGGTGCTATGAGATCCCACTTTTTTTGTATTTTGGGGTTTCTTTTTTTATTATTTGTTTATTGTTAAGGAAACTTGCATTTAAATTATTTTTTCCCTGGATTTGAATTAGTATTGTTGTCACAAGTGTCGAACTGGGGTTACTTGATTCATAAAGTTTTGATTTTTATTCGTGGATTAAGCAAGAACAACAACAACAACAACAACAACTACCCAGTATGTTCCCACAAAGTGGGGTCTGGAGAGGGTAATACGTACACAGGCCTTACCCCTACCCGAAAGGGTAGAGAGGCTGTTTCCGACTGGATTAAGCAAGAAATGATGGAAATATCATAAAGTTTTTATTTTTGTGCGTGTATCTGTTTTCATTTTCCACAACCCCCACTCTAACGAGCAGGGGCAAAGATTGGAGAAAACATTGGGTTTAATTCTTTTTTAAAGACATTGAGATAATGTTTTGGAGTAAAAATTCATGAAAATTGCAAAAATAGTTGATAAGAACCCATAGCTTTAAAAATATAATAGGTTCAAGGCTAAAAACCATGAAAGTTGAACCCATAGCATTTAAATCTTGGATCCGCCTGAGTATATGTCGCTAAAAAGGAGTTTTTTTTTAATTATTACCTGTTTGTGCATGTGATATTCTTTTGCATAATTATTACCTCGAGATAGATAAGGGAAGTATAGCCTAGTTGTTAGGATTATGGTAAGGATCTGAGTACCGAGGGAGCAAAATGGGAAAGGATTACTTTTAGGTTCTGGGTAGGAGGTTTAGGGAACGAGGTTTATCATATTCAAAAGTATTTAGTTGAAGGTTATACAGCAACTCCACTGCTTTGTTTTTCTAAATCTTTTGCCACATTATTGAAGGAAAGACTTTGTTGATGTGATCAAGAGAAATGTCCTTCAAGAGCATAGTCCGTGAGCTGCGGGAGATGAAAGATGGGATAGGGAATATATCGAGGAGAGGAGTGGAAGGAAGGCACTGGCGCAACAGAACCCGGTCGCATATAGCTCCCGATGTGGCCCCTTTTGATCAAATTGAACAAGGGCAATGGGCAAATTTACCACCAGAGCTACTTCTGGATATAATCCGCAGGGTCGAAGAGAGCGAGACAACTTGGCCTGCTCGAACTGTGGTTGTCTTTTGTGCATCTGTTTGCAAGTCATGGAGGGAAGTTACAAAAGAGATTGTCAGGACTCCTGAGGAATGTGGTAAACTTACCTTTCCCATTTCGCTGAAGCAGGTAATTTATTCTTACTCTGTTCAATTAGCATCTTGTTCCTATTGCCAATGTCAAATAAAATTAAGAAAGTATATCTTTCGTTTCTGTTTTTGCTTTGAACCAGCCTGGTCCCCGTGAATCCCCAATCCACTGCTTTATCAAACGGGACAGAGATAACTCAGTTTATCGCCTCTACTTTGGCTTGACTCCATGTAAGTTGTACGCCTGTTCTTCTTTTCCTTTTGACACTGCATAATGACATTGATATCCTCTTCCATGATTGTGTCCCTTGTTGCCAGCTTAAAGCTATAACTTGTATATTTGATCGATAAATCGATTTTCATCTTGTAAACCTCCAAAATGCTAGTTTGATGAATTACTTACACCTAGGTTGCTGGGTCCTTTGTGACACTGGCCTATAATTTTTCGTTGGAAAATATTTGTACAAGTTACACATCTGAAATTTACTTCATGACAGCTGAGGATGAGGGTGATAAGCTATTGCTGGCTGCCAGAAGGATCAGGAGGGCAACAAGCACAGATTTTGTAATTTCATTAGTTGCAGATGATTTTTCTCGAGCAAGCAATACATACCTTGGGAAACTGAGGTAAGTTCTATCAAAATCCTAAGTGTCTTCTCATCGCTTGTTCCTAACCACCTTTCCAAAGTACTTGTCGAAGTTCTTGTCCTTTCATTTTGTTAATAATAGTGTCGAAAACAATTTGAGCAGGTCTAACTTTCTTGGGACCAAGTTCACCATATACGATAGCAAACCCCCAGCTGATGCATCTATTCAAGAACATTGTCGACATAGTCGGAGATTCCGTGCAAAGCAGGTATCTCCAACAATACCTGCTTGCAACTACAGTATCGCCACCATCTCCTATGAACTCAATGTTCTCCGTACAAGAGGACCTAGGAGAATGCATTGCGCTATGCATTCTATTCCTTTCTCTTCTATCCAAGAAGGAGGCACTGCTCCAACACCAACATCATTTCCACAGCCTTTTGGTGAGAAGTCATCTCCTCAATCAGTTTCGGATGCAAAAGAGCTAGCTAAAGATGTCAGCTCGGCATTGCCTCTCCGAGAGTCACTTGTGCTAAAAAACAAGGCCCCTAGATGGCATGAACAATTGCAGTGCTGGTGCCTAAATTTTAAAGGTCGTGTTACAGTGGCTTCTGTAAAAAACTTCCAGCTAGTGGCATCAGTAGATCCTTCTCACAATGTACCTGCTGAGGAACAAGAAAAAGTAATTTTACAGTTTGGAAAAATCGGAAAAGATATATTCACCATGGATTACCGCTACCCACTTTCTGCCTTTCAAGCCTTTGCAATCTGCTTGAGCAGCTTCGACACAAAACCAGCGTGTGAATGATTTCATGCAGATTGTATGCGGCAATCGTTGTTCTTCTGTTGCTTCATCATGTTATGAATTGATGTTCTCTATTTACGGCCTTAGTTATGAATTAGGATTTTTGTAGTGGAATATGCAGCTTTTCTAGCCTTACTACATATATGGAACATCAAGCAAGGGCTAAAATTAGCCAAAGAAATGGGATATAAGAATTATAAGCGGTAACTGGTTGCCTACTTGCTGTCAAGCTTATCAGGGGCGATGACATACAGTATCACCTTTTTAGGTTTATTACTGAAGATTGCAAATTCTTGCTTGAAGCCAATAAGGCAAATATTGTACACATTTGGAGAAAGGCAAACAAATGTGCATACTTTCTGACAAGCAAATATCACAGACATGGCGAAGATCTGCTAGTCTGGGAAGGGGCGATCAATGATACGGAGTTTTTCCTCTTGGCAGATTTAAACAATGTAGCTTATGAGAGATCTTAGTATTTCTGTTAGTATTTTGTAATGTACGATGAAAATATGCAGCTTCTCTAACAGTAGTTGTTTAGATAGAAGCACTTGTTCTGTAAGTTCCTGTGTTAATATGTGTTTACAAAGTGTATTCATCATGTTAGGTTTTCCACTTAAATGTTGAGTAAACAGCATCTGCAGTTATCATGACTCATAATACCTTCTGAACTTTGTCATCCACTTTTGTTTCATATGATTCTTGAACTGCTGCTACTTTCTATGTTCTAAGTAGTCAAAGCTGCTTTTAAAAGTCAGCATGTTGAGATGAGATAGCTACTTCCTGCATCCTATTGTGTCAGTTGGATGCCCTGGATTTTGAGGTGACGATAAGTTGAATGACAATTAATTATTAACCCATGTATACCATGGCAGAGCCAAGATTTTCATTCAGGGGGTCAAAATATAAAGAAAATAAACACCAAAAAGTCAAGGGGTGTCATTACATAGTATATGTGTTTTAAAAATTACCGAGCGAAATAGTGTTTTTTTCCGACGATACCCCTTGGGTGCATATGACTCCGTCACTGCATGTGTGTTGTTCACCATGTACGGATTGAATTACTTGCTAGAAGAGTATATTGTGTTGAGTTTAATTTATATTCACCGAGTGTGTAAAAAAATATTTATACCATCTGATCTTGTAATTACTATAACAAACAGTAATTTGTGATCTGGTAAATAATAATTAACTTGTTCTTATAGGATAAACTATGCGGACAATGTGAACATCTTTTTACATTGTTGCTATATATGAATTAAAATCCTATCTCGTTTACCACTAGGTTGTCCTAGGTAAGTGATGTTAACTATGCGTTTATGGCCGAATGTCTAAATAGTTCATATATTCCATTACTAGGCTCTCCTAGTTGCAGTAGCGGATTAAGGTGCGGAAGGGCGTTCACCCAAACCCCCTACGACGAAAATTTACACTATATATAAGGTAAAATTTATTTTTTACCTTTATATATTAAGTTTTGAATCCCCTTAACACAATTCAAAAGTGTAGTTTAGTGGTCAAAACCTTCATAAAATCATACGTTGAATTTCCACTAGCTATAAAAAAAAAAAAAATTGAACCCCCTTCGTGGAGATCCTGCCTCCACCACTGCCTAGTTACATTGCTAACTATGCCGAATGTCTGAACAGTTAATATTCGATTCTCTTATTCTCTAAGGTCATCACTCGTAAGCCTACTAATATGATTTTGTTAATTAACATACCCTCAATATGGATGAATTTAACTCCTATACATTGATAATATTTTACACTATCAGCTTAATCAAAAGATATTCACAGTTAATTCTTCACAAAAATAAAATTTGTATTCTTGAAAATAAGATATTACCTATTACAACAAGTAAAGATCGATTCGTGTGAAAAAGATTACACCGTGATCGACAATAGCATGTATTTTAGTTCTAGGAGGATCTTTCTTTTAGTCCTTTTATTTCAATGTTGATCCAATGAAGTTCAATTAAAAATATTTGACCTTCAACCAATCAAAATATGCAATTTCGGTTCCTTTACCGACATACTTATATAAATATAATAAATTTTCCAACTATTAGTATATGATTCACTATCTACTTCAGATTTTGAGGGGAACAATTTTAAATAATTGTAACGATTAAAAGGGGCTAGAAGCGTATATTTCTCTTGGTCAAGTTACTAGGGAGCATAATTTTTACAGATTACCATGGTCATCTCGAGCTATAAAATTACATAACCAACATAAGATCATCCTACGATTTTATAAACAGGGCTTTGGAATTTATAACAGCTTATATTAGTTTTAAATTTTAATTCACAAAAAAGCCTATAATCAATGAGTTCCAAGAGCTACGTAGCAAGATCATTCTTCAACTTTTATGAAGAGCACCTTATACTAGTTATAACTAGAAATCATCTGAATACACCAGATTATGGATCTCCATATTTGTTCTGTTTTCTCATTCAGCAGACTACAATGAAGAGTCAGGAAAGGTACAATCAAGAAAAAACAAGTTGAAAAGTTAGCCAATATGCTTTGGAACAAAAATGTACGGAAGAGGGCAAGCGAATCCATGATCATCCTCTTCCAGGTATAGCAGACAGAATAAGAGAATTGGGAGAAATACAATAACTACAAGACCCTACGTACTGATAGTCATTCGTCACAGGGTCTATAATGAAGCGATATATTCTTGTAATTTTGTAAATGGAATTTTCTAGAAAGCTACAAACCAAGTATAGACATCCTATGTGTTGCGGAAGCCAAATGTATATAGTGTGAATGAGTCACAACTACTATACCAAAAATTATGGCAGCCACCAAATAATAAATAAGACAATAAAGCAACAATATAAAGAACACTAGAATTTACGAGGTTCGGCTAATTTTGCCTACTCCTCGGACACAACCAATATTTTATTCCACTCCAAATACAAGTGAAATAATACTAAAGAGAGAAGATACAAATGCCTTAAGAAGGTAAGAAGGCAAATGAGAGGTGTGTTTTAAATCCTAAACATTAGGCCTTCTTTTATAGGGGGAAAATCCCCCAACTTCACTTCTACCCACCGATGTGGGACAAATGTTATGCCAAATTCAACAAATCTCCACCTTGGCAAAACTTCCACATCTTCAATTTTCTCTCTATAACAAATTTTGGTTGTGTCTTCATCTTCAATCTCTAGTGTTCAACAATGTTGATCAAATCCAAACAATGTTGAAACTTGATCGCAGTCACCGCCTTTGTTAGCATATCAGCAGGATTCTCCGTAGTATGAATTTTCTTCACCGTGACTCCACCATCTTCTATGATTTCTCGTACGAAGTGATACCGAACATCAATGTGCTTCGTCCTTGCATGATAAACTTGGTTCTTCGCTAATTGAATAGCACTTTGACTATCACAAAAAATTGTGATACCTTTTTGTTCAACACCAAGCTCCTTTAGCAATCCTTGAAGCCAAATTGCCTCCTTCACGGCCTCTGTAATAGCCATGTACTCTGCCTCTGTTGTAGACAAAGCAACTGTTGACTGCAAAGTAGACTTCCAACTAACTGGTGCCTTTGCAAAAGTAAACACATAACCAGTAGTTGATCTTCGTTTGTCCGGATCACCCGCAAAATCTGAGTCACAATATCCAACTACAGACTGATTGCCTTCCCGCTCAAAAACTAACCCGACATCTACAGTATTATGAATATACCGTAGAATCCACTTCACAGCTTGCCAATGCTCCTTTCCCGGATTATGCATATATCTGCTAATAACTCCAACAGCTTGTGAAATGTCAGGTCTCGTACAGACCATTGCATACATCAAGCTACCAAAAGCATTTGCGTATGGTACCTTTGACATATACTCTTGTTCAGCTTCATCCAATGGCGACATAGTAGTACTTAGCTTAAAATGGGGAGCAAGTGGAGTACTAACTGGCTTAGTCTTGTCATCTATGCCAAAACGTTGTAGTACTCTCTTCAAATATTCTTTCTGAGATAAACAAAGTTTCTTTGAACGTCTATCTCTTATTATCTCCATGCCAAGAATTTTCTTCGCCTCACCCAGATCCTTCATCTCGAACTCCTTCTTCAGTTGAATCTTCAACTTATCAATTTCTTCCGAATTCTTGGAAGCTATCAACATATCATCAACATATAGGAGAAGATATATAAAGGAACCATTTTTAAGCTTGCGCAAATACACACAATGATCGTATTTGCTTCTCTTGTACCCTTGCTGCAACATAAACTTGTCAAATCGCTTGTACCATTGTCTAGAAGATTGTTTCAACCCGTACAACGATTTTTCAAGTTTGCAAACCATATTTTCCTTTCCAGCAACTTTGAATCCTTCTGGCTGAGTCATGTAGATTTCCTCCTCCAAGTTTCCATGTAAAAATGCAGTTTTTACATCCATCTGAACTAGTTCCAAATCCAATTGTGCTACCAAAGCCAACATAATTCGAATGGAGGAATGTTTTACAACTGGAGAAAATACTTCATTGTAATCAATTCCCTCCTTTTGAGCATATCCTTTGGCCACCAACCTTGCTTTGTAGCGAACATCTACTTGGTTAGGAAATCCTTCCTTCTTTGCAAATACCCATTTGCACCCAATTGCTTTCTTTCCTTTCGGGAGATTGGCCAATCTCCATGTATGATTCTGATGAAGGGACTGTAATTCATCATTCATGGCAATCCTCCACTTATCGTCTTCTGAACTTTGGACTGCGTCTTTATAAGTGGTGGGAACATCATCATCTGCAATTGCGGTTGCACAAGCAACTGTCTCTATGAGACGAACAGGTTTCATAATTTTTCTTTTTGGCCTGCTGATTGCTATTAATTCAAGTTGTTGTTGAGGTTCCCGAGTTGGAATCTCCTCTACTGGCTCTCCTTCCAGAGGATAATCTTCATTTGTTTCCTCCTATGCTTCTTGTGTAGGAAAAATAAATTTTCCCTCAAACTCCACCTGCTTACCTGAATCATAGGTGTCACACCTCCTTTTTACCCACCCGCGAGGGAGCGAGGGAGTTTTTCCAATTAAAGGACAATCGAAACGGGATTTATTTAATTAATTCGGAGTCGCCACTTGGGAAAATAATGGTGTCCCAAGTCACCGGTTTAATCCCGAACCGAGGAAATTTATGACTCAGTATTACAGTCTGTGTACCATAAATCCGGATAAGGAATTCTGTTAACCCGTGAGAAGGTGTTAGGCATTCCCGAGTTCCGTGGTTCTAGCACGGTCGCTCAACTGTCATATTTGGCTTCTTTATCCGATTTTATAATATGCCTTAACTTATGTATAAATTTTAATTTTTAACCTCTTATGATATTATTATTATAAAAATTATTATTATTATTATTATTATTATTATTATTACTTTTACAAAGAATTGCAACATTGTGAAAATGTATCTCGAACCACGTCGCACCAGTGCACCCGTGGTTGTCAACACATTTCGACTCCGTTGAGATTTGGATTTGGGTCACATAAATGTGCACCCGTGTTTAAGGAGATGGCATTATTAAATACGCGCCTAAAGATACTAACACGTTATTGTTTTGGGAACGCCGTGAAATCCGCTAAACGGCACATCCCGGAATCTAAGCATCTTTGTAAAAATTATTTATTGAGGGCCCCGCAATTCGCGTGTTATTTGGCGAGGCTCGTCTCATTTTTATTAAAGGGCAAACCTAAAGTAAACTACAGTTCTCTACTTTATTCGTCTCTAAAAAAAAATCCAAATTTACTCACTAAGATTATCTAGAGTCGTTATAATCGGGTTACATGAAATGCACCCCCAAATTTTATAAATTAAGCATCACAACTACGTCACGAGAATCGTACCCGTAATCACAATGATGTATTAATTAAGACTTTGCCTAAATATGACAATTACAGCCACTGACTCCTCCAAGAGACGTACATTTAGAGTGCCCCTCCTGAATGTTGATATTCTAATTGCTCCATACATAATAGTATAAGTCTACGTGATATTATGGAATTAAAAGTTTCTTTGAAGTTTTCAATTACCAAGGGTGCAAATATAGAGAAAGATTAAGAAGTTCAGAACGGCCATTCTTCTTTATAGTTTACTCGTTTTCTTTTTTATTTCGTCTGTTCTGGTTAGACCTCACATTTGCAATAGACTTTAATTTTACATGAACAGAAAAGGATCCATAAATAGTGAGGAGAAAGAGTTTCCATTTAAAGGGAAAGGGATAACATTCTAGAGAAGACTCATGGGAACTACAACAACCAAAAGGGGCAGATTATTAAGGACATGTACTTGCTTTACTGTCACATTAAACTATTGAACGATGTTTAATTTTAACTAGCAGGATACCAAGCTTATAGAGAAGATTATTACACAATGCGGCTATGAAATTATAAGAAAAGTAATAGAATGATACAAAGGTATACTTGCCTGGTTATGGCTCACTGTCATCATTCCAGTCACTTGCAAATACAACAGCTACTCTATCTGCAGATATCTTTGCACGAGCTAGCTCACGATTCAGAATACTCCACTCCTCCTATGGAACAGCAGTATTTAGGCATGTATACAACCATGGAATAATATATGCTCAGCTTCATTCCGGATCAGAAAACACGACGGCAACGAAAACCCCGAACCTCGTCGAACAACGACTAACCACAACCTCGGCGCTCACTGGAAAGCTCAGGCCAAATCAGAAAACAGACCTGACTAACACCATGACATTAGTTCCTAATCTGGAGTTGTCTCTTGATTTTATGCGTCTGTATGTCCGGGTGTGTGTGTGTGTGTGAAGGTGAAGCTCGCCGGAGATGGGGTCGTTTTGGGCTGCTGTGTTCTTTTTTGTGTGATGTTGTGTGTTCTCTAAAGATGATAAAAAGGGTTGAAGAAGGTAAGTTCAGGGAGGGGTCTTCTCTTGTTGCTGCCGCATAAGCAATGGAAAGGCATTCAATGTTTCTCCTTCTTCTCCTTAGAACAAGACCTACAATTATCCCCTCTTCAATATATGAAAACCGAAACAGTGTGCTCTCCTCTCTCAAAAACGTTTTTCAAATCCTTTCCTCTTCTGTTTTTGCCGTCTTTCTCTTCTTCTTGTTTTTTCTTTCTTTTTCTTTCTCAATTTTTTTCTTGCTTTGCTCCCGTTTTTGCTTCCTTCTCTTTTTCGTTTGTTTGCTTTTCAATCCTTTGTTTTTCAACTCTTTGTTTTTCAACTCATTTTTTTTGCATCTCTCTTTTTCTTTCTTTTCGTTTTGCCGTCTGCCTCTCTCTCTTTTTTCTTTTTGCCTCTTTCCTTTCCTTTTCTTCTTTTGTCCAGAGACCACCAAGAAATGAAGACCCCCCCCCCTTTTTATTTCACGTGAATGCCCACATATGTGTGGGTATATTGTATGTTTTCTTTTTTTCTTTTTTTTTTTTCAAATAAAGCCCATATCTTTTTTTGTCTTTTTCTTTTTGTTTTTATTCTTTTGTCTTTTTTTTCCTTGTCTTTTCTTCTTGTTTTTTATTCTTTTTATTTTTTTAATCATTCTCCCATCCCTCCCCCTTAATGTAGTGTCGGGTTATTACGGGCTATGTCCGAAAATTATAAAACCGGGTAGTTTGAACCCGAATATTATTCTTTGCCCGGAACCGAGAATGGTGTTATTTAATTAATCCCAGGTAATCAAAATAACTATAATACTCGTAATTAAAATAAAACTATTTTTTATATTTTTTCAAGTTTGAAAATGACTACGAAACATTAACAAAACTATATTTTTGTTATTTTTCATTTTAAGGTAAAAATAAAGTAAAAGAGTCAAATTTAGTTAAAAATAGTTATATTAAAACTAAACTAAATATTTTACGCTAAAAATATAGAAAATCTCGGGGAGGGTCAAAAATCACGTGTTTACAATGTCAAGGAGCAGTATTGGTGGGATAACATGAAAAAGTCTATTGCAGAATTTGTAGCCCAGTGTCCCAATTGTCAACAAGTAAAGATAGAACATCAGAAACCTGGTAGATTGCTTCAGAATATAGAAATTCTGACCTGGAAATGGGAGGTGATTAATATGGAGGTGTCATTCCGTCGAGGTTCTGTTCCATCGAAGTTCCGGTCCGTGGTCCTGCTATTACATCAAAAATCAAAACATGAGAAAGACTAACTAAGCCTATCGGCTACTAGTTACAAGATTCCTATCTATAAGTCTTCTGAAGCTTGATCTTGAGTATTGGTTGGTGCTTCATGCGGACTCTAAATTTGAACCTTGATACTTGCTAGTTGTAGGTGCTGTTTTTCGGGTCAAGACCAGGTATGCAGTGCTCGTGACCTCGGCCATGTCTTGAGCACACCACATCTTTCCTCAACTTCTGCACTTAGATTAACTCCTTGCCTTTTTTCATTATGACTAACTTCTGTTAATCATCTCGGACTGTTGACTCGCATTCTGGTTGCAAGCTTCTTTTGTTGCTATCTTGCATTGCACTCCGAAGTGAATTCCCTTGCTTGTGATCTTCGAGCTATTCTCCTTCGAAGTCTGAATCTATCTTTTCTGATCCTTGTTGCCTTCCTTCTGATTCATGCTGGGGATTTCCGTTACACTCTGCCGCTTTCCTTAAACAACTTCAACAATAAATCGCCACTCCATTCTTCAGGCGGGCTCCCTGACTTCAACTATTACTCCAAAATAAAGTCGCCACTCCATTCTCCAGGCGGGCTCCTGACTTCAACCACATCTTTTGAAAATAAATCGCCATTCCTCTCTTCAGGCGGGCTCCTGACTTCAACAACATCTTTTGAAAATAAACGCCATTCCTCTCTTCAGGCGGGCTCCCGACTTCAACAACATCTTTTGAAAATAAATCGCCATTCCTCTCTTCAGGCGGGCTCCTGACTTCAACGATTTCCGTTACACTATGTCACTTTCGATTGTTCACCATCCTTATCAAATCTTGGAAACTGAGACGGCGTTCTGCTTTTCTGGCGGGCTTCTGACTTTAACAACATCTTTTGAAAATAAACGCCATTCCTCTCTTCAGGCGGGCTCCTGACTTCAATCATCAACTTTTGAAAATAAATCGCCATTCCTCTCTTCGGGCGGGCTCCCGACTTCAACAACATCTTTTGAAAATAAACGCCATTCCTCTCTTCAGGCGGGCTCCTGACTTCAACAACATCTTTTGAAAATAAATCGCCATTCCTCTCTTCAGGCGGGCTCCTGACTTCAACAACATCTTTTGAAAATAAATCGCCATTCCTCTCTTCAGGCGGGCTCTTGACTTCAACAACATCTTTTGAAAATAAATCGCCATTCCTCTCTTCAGGCGGGCTCCTGACTTCAATCATCAACTCTGAAAATTAAACGTCATTCCTCTCTTCAGGCGGGCTCCTGACTTCAACAACATCTTTTGAAAAATAAATCGTCATTCCTCTCTTCAGGCGGGCTCCTGACCTCAACAACATCTTTTGAAAATAAATCGCCATTCCTCTCTCCCTGCACCACTTTCTTCTTCCTGCATCGCTTCTTGGACCGTCCTTTCTTCTTCAGGCGGGCTCCTGACTTCAATATCAACTTAGAAAATAAAACGCCATTCCTCTCTTCAGGCGGGCTCCTGACTTCAACATCTTTTGAAAATAAATCGCCATTCCTCTCTTCAGGTGGGCTCCTGACTTCAACATCAACTTAGAAAATAAAACGCCATTCCTTTCTTCAGGCGGGCTCCTGACTTCAACATCTTTTGAAAATAAATCGCCATTCCTCTCTTCAGGCGGGCTCCCGACTTCAACAACATCTTTTGAAAATAAATCGCCATTCCTCTCTTCAGGCGGGCTCCTGACTTCAACATCAACTTTTGAAAATAAATCGCCATTCCTCTCTTCAGGCGGGCTTCTGACTTTAACAACATCTTTTGAAAATAAACGCCATTCCTCTCTTCAGGCGGGCTCCTGACTTCAATCATCAACTTTTGAAAATAAATCGCCATTCCTCTCTTCGGGCGGGCTCCCGACTTCAACAACATCTTTTGAAAATAAACGCCATTCCTCTCTTCAGGCGGGCTCCTGACTTCAACAACATCTTTTGAAAATAAATTGACATTCCTCTCTTCAGGCGGGCTCCTGACTTCAACAACATCTTTTGAAAATAAATCGCCATTCCTCTCTTCAGGCGGGCTCCTGACTTCAACAACATCTTTTGAAAATAAATCACCATTCCTCTCTTCAGGCGGGCTCCTGACTTCAACAACATCTTTTGAAAATAAATCGCCATTCCTCTCTTCAGGCGGGCTCCTGACTTCAACAACATCTTTTGAAAATAAATCGCCATTCCTCTCTTCAGGCGGGCTCCTGACTTCAACAACATCTTTTGAAAATAAATCGCCATTCCTCTCTTCAGGCGGGCTCCTGACTTCAACAACATCTTTTGAAAATAAATCGCCATTCCTCTCTTCAGGCGGGCTCCTGACTTCAATCATCAACTCTGAAAACTAAACGCCATTCCTCTCTTCTTGTACCATTTTATTCTTGCTGCATCGACTCTTGAGCCATCATTTCTCCTAAATCACCTTGTTTCGGAACTGCTTTCCTCTTGGGTCGTGTTGCTTTCCCTCCTGACTGCTGGGGATATCTTTAGAACTGTTTACTTGCCTGCTGGGGTAATGCTGTTGGGGAAAATCTTCTTTATTTCCTCCTTTTCTACTTCCTTCAGAACCTTTATTCTCTCTCGAGATCGCTGGGGATTGAAGTGTCATCCTGCTGAGGAAGTATTCTTTGTTTCCTTCACCCCTCATTTTCTTCCTTCTTCCCATACCTTCTCTGGGACTCACGCTTTTGCCTCCTCGAAAAACTTGTAGGATATAATGCTGCCGGTGAAATCTCGAAATCAATGTTTCATTTTCCGAGGACTGTTGAGGGTGATACCGGCTTCTTGCCTTTCTGAACGCAAGCTTCCTCGTCTTGTCCTGTCTGTTGGGGGTATAATTTCATCTATCACAGCTTGTTGTTTTCTTTCTTTCAAATCTGCTGGGATAACCGGGTTCAAAGATCATTTCCTCGCGTTATCTAGCTTTTTTCCCTAACCAAGTATTTGGTTTCGAGAAAATTTTCGCAACAGGAGAAAATTTTCTGCCCCAGTTTGAGAATCTTCTTCGTGGCATGCTTTGCTGCTGACAACCCCTTTTTTCCCGTTTCAAATCAAAGAAAAATTGGTTAGTTTTAAAATGTGGTGGCTGGTTGTGGTGCTCCTGCTGGGGATTGTTCTCCTCCTCTTTCCCTGCTCTGTGTTTCATTATCAGAACTTGCCGGGGATGTTATTATTTGATGATACTCATGCTGGGGATGGGTTTTTCCATTTATCCCTTCCCCGTTCTGTGTTTCTCAACTTGCTGGGGGTTATTGAAGATGAGATTTCCTTTCTTCCTTTACCACTCTGTGTTGTCCGACCACCTCGGAACTTGCTGAAGATAACACTGCCGGTAGATTTTCATTTCCTCAAAATTGGTGTTTCACTCTTCTTGAAGGTTGTTGAGGATGACACTAGTTCGAAGACCATTTCCCTTAAGACTTTCCTTCTTCCCCAAGTGGGTATTGACTTCCAGAAAATTTTTCAAACTGAAAAGAAAATTTTCTGCCCCAGTTTAATAATCTTCTTTGCACCATACTTCTTTGTCGTCAATGGCATTTCCTTGCCTTGCATAATAATTGGACAATTGGTGGCAAGTTTTGAAGTCATTTCTCACTATGTTTTGACTAGACCGACTTTGATGGAGAATTTTGATAAAAGGAGAAAGATAAAAAGAAACAACAAATCGAAGACAAGGGAGGACTGACTCTCTAACCAGAAACAACTATAAAACTTATCAAACGCGGATACCAACTCTACTGGTCATGACATGCACATATGGCCTACCCTCCGTCGTTAATTTCCTTTCACGATTTCTGTCTCGTGATTTCCATCTGATTATCACCTTTATTCGACTTGTAGTGCCCGAAGGGTTTTCACTTTCAAGCCTCTCTCATTTTGATTTTCTCTCAGCTTTCGTCGTCTTATGGTGCCTGTGAAGGTTTTCACCGGTAAGACTCTCTCATTTGTATCACTTTTAGTTGGGGATTGGGGTGTCACTGCCAAGACTCTCTCGTATTTCCTTTCTGCTGAGAATCAGCGTCTTTTCTGCTGAGGATCAGCGTGTTAACGCGGCATCTTTTGAAGACTGATCGGAAGGTCTTTCTTTGGACCGTAATGTGGGATTTGGATAGGGCTAGAAAGAAAGGGTATTGAAGGCTCAAAACAAAATCAATTTTGGGTTCAAAATTTACAACCTTCGGACCTAAATTTATTTACAATGAACACAATTTTTCTTTGCCCCGGTTTTATACTTGGGGATTTTTATTTCTTTATTTACACTATGACCGAGCTGTGAAGCGCCTACGTATCCTCTTTAAGGAATCAGGTGAAGCGCCTACGTATCCTCTTTTTCAAGTTTCTCTTTTTTTTCACACATTTTTCTTTTCTTTTCTTTATCTCTTTTTGTTGTTTTCTTTTTTCTTTATTATTTTTTTTTCTTTATCCCTTTCTTCTCTTACCTTTCAAACTTGTGTTTCTAG
The DNA here is from genome assembly GCA_032618575.1 of Nicotiana noctiflora. Taxonomy (NCBI): domain Eukaryota; kingdom Viridiplantae; phylum Streptophyta; class Magnoliopsida; order Solanales; family Solanaceae; genus Nicotiana; species Nicotiana noctiflora. The sequence continues at coordinate 155,739 of JASVEL010012216.1, read as the reverse complement.
TCTTTGCAACTAATTCCGAAGGAGGGTATGAAAGAATTTAAAATAAGGCTCAAAGGGTTGACGATGGATAAAGTGTTTAGATAGCAGAACAAAATGCCTTCGTCATTCCAATCTTCAAAACATGCCAAGCGTAACACAATTAATATTTATCATATCTTTAAAGCACTGTCGGGCAACACTCTCATTATGAACGACCCCATGTCAATTTTGGCCAGCTTGCCTTTAACTGTTTCTTTTTTAGTTGCCCCGGTTTCACATGACTCGGGATCCAAATAATCTCAAATTGTTTTTATTTCCTTTAAATGACCCGACCATCTTCCAATTGCTTCATGATTAACTTTTAGAATTAAACCACAATTATGTGTGCGCATGTCATGTCACTAGATTCGGCGTTTGAGCACAAGACAAATCTAAAGGGTAAACAGAACTAAACAGATAAAATGACCGGAAGTAACAAAAGACCGAAAGCTTCATTAAACTAATGACGAAATGGTTCAATGATAAAACAAGCAAAACAAACTAGAGTACAGGCCCTGAAACAAAACTGGGCAAGACCAAAGCAAACTACTAGGACAAAAGGGTTTGACCACAAGAAAACCCTGAAAATAACTCGGACAACAAAAATGACGACAAAAACGAACCACCAAAGCTCCATCTAGCTGACCAAAAGACGGAGTATCTTCCCAATTACCAAGCACAACATTTTAGCCACTAAGTTCTGCGTCAATATTGCCAAGGCTGCCATCTGCCTCAACATTTTTAGCTCCAGTCAATACACCCCCCAGAGGATTTGTGTGTCCCATGTCATCATCATCGACCACAATCAACCACCCTTTTTGAATCATTCTTTCTATTTCCTTTTTCAAGGTACGGCAACTCTCAATATCGTGCCCTCTGACATTGGAATGGTATGCACATCGTGCAGTAGGATCGAAGCTTCTTGCACGTGGATCGGGAGTGTATTCGGGGAGCGGCGTAATCGGGCCGACATGTTTTAACTTTTCAAACAGACTTGCATAGGACTCTCCGATAGGGGTGAGCCCCTTTTCTCGCTTCAGCAACCTTTCCTCCCTAAACGCCTTATTTGGCCTGAAACCTGACCCGGGGGGTTTCCGGTATGTTCGTGGGGGTTGGTAAGCCTTTTGTGGAGCTGGGTACCCGGAAGGTGAAGTACGATTTTGGTTGTCCCGGGGAGAGTAGTGGTGTTGGGGACGGGAGTAGCGTTGTGAAAACATAGTTGGGGGACGAGTAATTGAGTTACTCGAATGGCTGGAGAAGTTGTGATAGGCGGGTATATATGGAGAGTGCGGGAGATCATCCGGCATCGGGTTCATGGTACGGGTAAGGACAGAGTCCAGGAAGCTAGGTGGTGGCGGAGGTGGTGCTTTTCCATCCATCCACGCCCGATACATATCAGCCACGTGTTGTCTCAATATCTTGACCTCCTCTACTAACCCGTGGTTCCGTTCAACCAGCTGTTGTCGGGTACCTGTACCAACCCACTCAGTCTTGAGATTATCTGCCATTGTCCTCCGACTTCGTCTTACGGGGAAGAGTTATTTCAGAACCACAACCAACCACCTTTCTGGAAATGGACACAACAAAACAACGCCAGCATGTCGGCATTAAGGTATCCCGCTTATTGATCATTCTTCTTTTTTTTTTTTAGTTTTTTCATTTTTTTTTTGGTTATGGATATGGTCGAATCCTATGTGGATTGCCTACGTATCATGACCCCGCATGAATCGGACCGAGCGTAGTTCTTGCAAATTAATGCAAGAAATAAAGAGATGTTTATTTGTTTTTTTTTTTTTTTTTTTTTTGATTTCTTTTTTTTTCTTTGAAGGAAAATTATAGAAGCCGACTCCAACTACAAACTTGTGTAGGAGATTTCTACAAGAAAAAGAATATTTTTTTTTTTGGTGTCAGTTATGACTATTTCTACAAAATTGGCCACATAATGGCTTATTTGACAAAATGACTATTTTTGCAAAATTTATTTAAGAAAGATAAACTTGAAATTTTTTTTTTTTTTTTTTTTTATCTTGTGGCTCATGGGGCATCGTTCGGCATCACCATAAACCAACACAAGACTATTTTTCATAAACTGATCATATAATGGCTTATTTAGACAAAGTGGCTCTTTTTGCAAAATTTTATCAAGAAGATATAGATTCAAAATTTAATCCTGGGGCCTATGGGGCATCATTCAGCACCGACACAGGCCAATACAAGACTGAAGAAGTTCAAATGCCAAAAGTGGCTATTTATGCAAGGACCGGCCATGTAATGGCTTATTTGATAAAGTGATTATTTTTTTTTTGAAAAGTCGAGTGATGACTCAAACTTAATTTTGCGGATACAACCTTTCAACTATTTTGAGCAAGAATAGCATCACCCGACTCATTTATAACAAAATCAAAAAATTTAACATTTTTGGTTATTTTTGCAAAAAGGGTGTGAACCCGGACTTGATTTTGCGGCTATGGCCTTGCAATATTTCCACAAGGAATATTTCAAGGTTGTGCCCGCAAATTATTAAAAATAATTCAAAGTGGCTATTTTTGCAAAAAACAACCTTCCGGTGTCCTTTCGAAAAAAACAGCGTCACTTCGATTTATTGACAAAAATTAAACACACACATTTTTTTTGATTTTTTAAAGGGGTGGTTGGACCCGATAAGGGTTGCCTACGTATCTCACCTAGTGGTGAGAATCAAACCTGCGTAGTTTGGTCAGATTATTTGACCAATTATTTCAATAAAATTGTTCTACCTATTTTTTGAATTTTCTTCTCACACAATTCGTCAATATTTCGATATCTACAATTTCTCTCTTTTTGTTTTTCAGGAATTTAGCCAATAATAATCTAGAACAAATAAATGCAACATATAACATGCTTGGTCTTTAATTTTCCGGGTCACCTGTCCTAGACGGACCCAACCCCTGTGTTGAGTTCCCTAAGTCAGATATGATGCAAATAAACGTCCTAAATCTAGGCTTAATATCCCGATGTTTTCAATGGTACTAGACCGTGTACCCGAGCAGACAACTCGGATTTGAGGAGGGAGCTACGTACCGGGGACCCGCGGGATCGTCCGGCTTTGTAACTTGTCCTACCTCTTTTCTTATTTTTGGTATTGACACTAACAGAAAGGGGAGTCTCAACCAGTAAGCACATCCCCGGGGTAGGAAGAGACGGGTTTTCGGCACAATTTTATATACGGTTCACGCAATATCAAAGCGGTAAACATATAGCAGTTTGTATATACAGTGCAACTAATATCAAAGCGGTAGACATGTAGCACATTAATCAAACATGTAATAAAATCAGATATAGACAAAACAACAATTTAAATGAGCTCGAGTTCTTAGACCCCGAACCGAAGTTCGAGGTCAATATCCCCAGCAGAGTCGCCAGAGGTGTCACACCTCCTTTTTACCGCACCCGCGAGGGCGCAAGGGAGTTTTTCCAATTAAAGGACAATCGAAACGGGATTTATTTAATTAATTCAGAGTCGCCACTTGGGAAAATAATGGTGTCCCAAGTCACCGGTTTAATCCCGAACCGAGGAAATTTATGACTCTGTATTAGAGTCTGTGTACCAGAAATCCGGATAAGGAATTCTGTTAACCCGGAGAAGGTGTTAGGCATTCCCGAGTTCCGTGGTTCTAGCACGGTCGCTCAACTGTCATATTTGGCTTCTTTATCCGATTTTATAATATGCCTTAACTTATGTATAAATTTTAATTTTTAACCTCTTATGATATTATTATTATAAAAATTATTATTATTATTATTATTATTATTATTATTATTACTTTTACAAAGAATTGCAACATTGTGAAAATGTATCTCGAACCACGTCGCACCAGTGCACCCGTGGTTGTCAACACATTTCGACTCCGTTGAGATTTGGATTTGGGTCACATAAATGTGCACCCGTGTTTAAGGAGATAGCATTATTAAATACGCGCCTAAAGATACTAACACGTTATTGTTTTGGGAACGCCGTGAAATCCGCTAAACGGCACATCCCGGAATCTAAGCATCTTTGTAAAAATTATTTATTGAGGGCCCCGCAATTCGCGTGTTATTTGGCGAGGCTCGTCTCATTTTTATTAAAGGGCAAACCTAAAGTAAACTACAGTTCTCTACTTTATTCGTCTCTAAAAAAAATCCAAATTTACTCACTAAGATTATCTAGAGTCGTTATAATCGGGTTACATGAAATGCACCCCCAAATTTTATAAATTAAGCATCACAACTACGTCACGAGAATCGTACCCGTAATCACAATGATGTATTAATTAAGACTTTGCCTAAATATGACAATTACAGCCACTGACTCCTCCAAGAGACGTACATTTAGAGTGCCCCTCCTGAATGTTGATATTCTAATTGCTCCATACATAATAGTATAAGTCTACGTGATATTATGGAATTAAAAGTTTCTTTGAAGTTTTCAATTACCAAGGGTGCAAATATAGAGAAAGATTAAGAAGTTCAGAACGGCCATTCTTCTTTATAGTTTACTCGTTTTCTTTTTTATTTCGTCTGTTCTGGTTAGACCTCACATTTGCAATAGACTTTAATTTTACATGAACAGAAAAGGATCCATAAATAGTGAGGAGAAAGAGTTTCCATTTAAAGGGAAAGGGATAACATTCTAGAGAAGACTCATGGGAACTACAACAACCAAAAGGGGCAGATTATTAAGGACATGTACTTGCTTTACTGTCACATTAAACTATTGAACGATGTTTAATTTTAACTAGCAGGATACCAAGCTTATAGAGAAGATTATTACACAATGCGGCTATGAAATTATAAGAAAAGTAATAGAATGATACAAAGGTATACTTGCCTGGTTATGGCTCACTGTCATCATTCCAGTCACTTGCAAATACAACAGCTACTCTATCTGCAGATATCTTTGCACGAGCTAGCTCACGATTCAGAATACTCCACTCCTCCTATGGAACAGCAGTATTTAGGCATGTATACAACCATGGAATAATATATGCTCAGCTTCATTCCGGATCAGAAAACACGACGGCAACGAAAACCCCGAACCTCGTCGAACAACGACTAACCACAACCTCGGCGCTCACTGGAAAGCTCAGGCCAAATCAGAAAACAGACCTGACTAACACCATGACATTAGTTCCTAATCTGGAGTTGTCTCTTGATTTTATGCGTCTGTATGTCCGGGTGTGTGTGTGTGTGTGAAGGTGAAGCTCGCCGGAGATGGGGTCGTTTTGGGCTGCTGTGTTCTTTTTGTGTGATGTTGTGTGTTCTCTAAAGATGATAAAAAGGGTTGAAGAAGGTAAGTTCAGGGAGGGGTCTTCTCTTGTTGCTGCCGCATAAGCAATGGAAAGGCATTCAATGTTTCTCCTTCTTCTCCTTAGAACAAGACCTACAATTATCCCCTCTTCAATATATGAAAACCGAAACAGTGTGCTCTCCTCTCTCAAAAACGTTTTTCAAATCCTTTCCTCTTCTGTTTTTGCCGTCTTTCTCTTCTTCTTGTTTTTTCTTTCTTTTTCTTTCTCAATTTTTTTCTTGCTTTGCTCCCGTTTTTGCTTCCTTCTCTTTTTCGTTTGTTTGCTTTTCAATCCTTTGTTTTTCAACTCTTTGTTTTTCAACTCATTTTTTTTGCATCTCTCTTTTTCTTTCTTTTCGTTTTGCCGTCTGCCTCTCTCTCTTTTTTCTTTTTGCCTCTTTCCTTTCCTTTTCTTCTTTTGTCCAGAGACCACCAAGAAATGAAGACCCCCCCCCCCCCTTTTTATTTCACGTGAATGCCCACATATGTGTGGGTATATTGTATGTTTTCTTTTTTTCTTTTTTTTTTTCAAATAAAGCCCATATCTTTTTTTGTCTTTTTCTTTTTGTTTTTATTCTTTTGTCTTTTTTTTCCTTGTCTTTTCTTCTTGTTTTTTATTCTTTTTATTTTTTAATCATTCTCCCATCCCTCCCCCTTAATGTAGTGTCGGGTTATTACGGGCTATGTCCGAAAATTATAAAACCGGGTAGTTTGAACCCGAATATTATTCTTTGCCCGGAACCGAGAATGGTGTTATTTAATTAATCCCAGGTAATCAAAATAACTATAATACTCGTAATTAAAATAAAACTATTTTTTATATTTTTTCAAGTTTGAAAATGACTACGAAACATTAACAAAACTATATTTTTGTTATTTTTCATTTTAAGGTAAAAATAAAGTAAAAGAGTCAAATTTAGTTAAAAATAGTTATATTAAAACTAAACTAAATATTTTACGCTAAAAATATAGAAAATCTCGGGGAGGGTCAAAAATCACGTGTTTACAATTTTCTTTGGTATCTTCATTTGTTACCTTGTTTACCATAGAAGATTCATCGAAGGTAACATCCCTGCTGAATATTAATTTCTTTGTCGTAGGACACCATAAGAGGTATCCTTTGACACCAGAAGTAATCTCCATAAAAATAGCCTTCTTTGCCCTTGGATCCAATTTTGATTCAGTCACATGATAATATGCAGTTGAGCCAAACACGTGTAAAGAGTCATAATCTACAGCAGGCTTTCCATACCATTTTTCAAATGGTGTCTTACCATCAATAGCAGCAGATGGTAAGCGATTAATGAGGTGGCATGCATATGTAATTGCCTCAGCCCAAAATTCTTTGCCCAAGCCAGCATTGGACAACATACACCGTACCTTCTCCAGCAAGGTCCGGTTCATGCGTTCTGCCACTCCATTCTGTTGTGGTGTATGTCTGACAATGAAGTGTCGGACGATGCCATCATTTTCACAGACCTTATTGAAATGATCATTTTTGTATTCACCTCCATTGTCTGTGCGAATACACTTGATCCTCCTGCCCGTTTGATTCTCCACCATCGTCTTCCATTTGAGAAAAATTCCCAGGACTTCATCTTTGCTCTTCATTGCATACACCCATACTCTTCGGGAAAAATCATCAACAAAGGTCACAAAATAGTGCTTCCCACCTAATGAAGGTGTTTTGGAAGGACCCCAAACGTCAGAGTGTACATAATCCAAAATACCTTTAGTATTATGGATTGTTGTACCAAATTTAACCCTTGTCTGTTTCCCTTTGACACAATGCTCGCAAAACTCCAAATTGCAAGCCTTTAACCCTTTCAACAATCCTTGATCTGATAGAGTTTTCAAGGATTTTCCTCCAGCATGTCCCAAGCGCATGTGCCACAGCCTGGTTGCTTCTGCCTCTTTGTTGTCACTGGATGTCACTGTCGTTGTCCCAATAACTGTACTACCGAGATAACGGTACATATTATTGTTCTTCCGATTGGCCTTCATTACCACTAGTGCACCGGAACATACTCTCATCACACCGTTTTCTGCAATAATTTTGAACCCTTTTGATTCCAGGGATCCCACAGAGATGAGATTTTTCTTCAAACCCGGTACATATCGAACATCTATTAATGTTCCGATCATTCCATCATGGTTCCTTAATCGTATTGAACCAATTCCATATGAGGTAAGAGGGCTATTATCCACTGTTTGGACAACTCCATATTCTCCTTCTTGAAAGTTCACAAACCAATCCCTGTTGGGACACATATGATAGCTACAAGTCGAATCCATCAACCATATATCTGATGACGTTGACGGCTCCGTTGTAACTAATGAGAAATCCGAATCATCACAATCAGCAACATTTGAATTCATAATGACCTTTCCATTGTTATGTTTGGCCTTATTATTCAACTTCGGACAGTCTTTCTTCCAGTGCCCCTTTTCTCGACAAAAGGCACATTCATCTTTGTTGGGTTTAGATCTTGACTTAGATCTTCCTTTCCTTGTCCTCGTTTGATTTTGAGTACGACCCCTCACGAACAGTGCTTCTCCTTCTCCGCCCTTCTATTTTTCTCGCTTTCTTTGTTCATAGCTGTACAAAGCCGAACAAACTTCTCCGAGAGAAACTTCGTCATTTCCATGGAGTAGAGTAGTTTCAAGGTGCTCGTACTCGTCAGGAAGTGATGCCAACAATATCAAGGCAAAGTCACCATCATCATAAGTTGTATCCATATTTTGCAAATCTATGACCAACTTAGTGAAACTGGTGATATGTTAATTCATCGTGGTACCAGGAACATAGGTGAAGTGAAACAGTCTCTTCTTCATGTACAATTTATTTTGATTGTTTTTCTTCAAAAATTTATCCTCCAATGCTTTCCATAATTTACTTGCAGAAGTTTCCTTTGTGTATGGATATTTCTGCTCTCTAGCAAGGTAGGATCGAATGGTACCGCAAGCAACACGGTTGATAATTCTCCAATCTTCTTCTCCAATACCATCTGGTCTCTTTTCTTCAATAGCTAGATCTAGCCCTTGTTGAAAAAGGACATCTAGAACCTCGCCTTGCCACATCCCAAAATGTCCGGACCCGTCAAAAATTTCTACCGCAAATTTCGCATTTGACACAATTCTTGTCATAAGCGAAGATGCCAATGATGACGTATTGCTGACACTTGATGTAGATTCTTCTTGTTTATTGTCTCCCATCTTTGACACAAATATTATTTAATAGCTGACGACACAAATCAAGATTATTTCCTTTCTGATGTGGAAGATCAGACTAAGCTGCAACCATAGAGCATACCGGGTCAGAACCTTGACTCAGTTACCAAGATAAATCTTTTCTGATGTGGAAGATCAGACTACGCTGCAACCACAGAGCATACCGAGATAATACCTTGGCTCCGATACCAATTGTTGCGGAAGCCAAATGTATATAGTGTGAATGAGTCACAACTACTATATCAAAAATTATGGCAGCCACCAAATAATAAATAAGACAATAAAGCAACAATATAAAGAACACTAGAATTTACGAGGTTCGGCTAATTTTGCCTACTCCTCGGACACAACCAATATTTTATTCCACTCCAAATACAAGTGAAATAATACTAAAGAGAGAAGATACAAATGCCTTAAGAAGGTAAGAAGGCAAATGAGAGGTGTGTTTTAAATCCTAAACATTAGGCCTTCTTTTATAGGGGGAAAATCCCCCAACTTCACTTCTACCCACCGGTGTGGGACAAATGTTATGCCAAATTCAACACTATGGACCTACAACTTATCAATATCATACCCTGGTTTATGAGATTCTACCACTGCAGTGTCCAGTTGTCATTCTCCCGTTACTCAAAGTCATCCAAGGGACAGGATCCCAGGTTTGGTAATCTGGGATTTGGTCTGTTTCAAAAGAAAAAAAGGATTCTTTTGTAACCCCAGTTTGCTACTTGATATCAATATATATGGTTGGCATCTTGCCTCTTGACATAGTCCCTTGAGCTTCATCTCACAGTAGAATAAGTAATAAACTCTGTAGAAGTAAACTGAAATGGCTGAAGAGGGATAGGGTTCCTGCAGAAGACATGATATCATCTTCTTTCCGCAATTACTGACTGATGTTTTGCAATAAGAACAGAGGAAAAAAAAAATAAAGGGTAATTACGCACGGTCTTGGCCCGTAGACTTTAATCTGGCGGATATGAGTGTCCCTTCCATTAAGATGATTTGACAGCACACCTATTTGCAGCATGAAAGTGTTGACAAAGGTTTCACTGTCATATAAATTAGGATATGGTTCGTCAATGAGCTTTATGCTGAAAGACATAACATCATAGGACAAAAGAAATAATTTTAATGTTGATGGCTATCCTACAATTTTGAGGCTAAATACATAAATTGAGACATTCCAGGAAATTGCAGTGACACAAACAGACATGCTCCTCCTTTCCCTCTCTAGAATTGCACTTCGTTGGCTTGTATCTTTCAATCAAAGAAATCGGTCAGAAACTCATTGACACTTAAGAGAATAGAAACACAGGGGGGCTCGAGGCACGGGGATGGTGTTCAACACTTGCAGAACAGATTTCCACAAGGCAGTAGAAGGTCATCTCAAACACAAAGGGAGATTATGCTAAAAGTCATTTTGACAATTTGCATTAGAAGTTGTCCCCTGCCAGTGCAGAACAGACACCCCGGATCCCGGATCCTTAGAAGAAAAAAGAAGAGCAAATAATATATTTCGCCTCTCGTGTAAAAAAATTAAATGTTTTCTCTTTGCTTGTTGGGACTAGATCAACTAAACACTTTCACATAAGTGTTATTAGATTAGACTTTCAGTTGTTTCAGAAATCAAAATTATCTTCCATTCAGTTCTGCTCATAGTTAGCCACTTATATTGAAGAAATAAACTTTTTGAGAAGATGTTAAAGGAAGAAACATAGACATTCATATCTAGTTATGCTCGTAATTTAATCCTCAACTATATTTTGTGATTTTAACCATCAGAAACCATATACTAGTTTATTAAACAATAGCTTATGTGATTAAACATTAACGAAATGGTACTTTGCATCCATGTTTAAAAAGAAAAAGATACATAAGTTGGTAGAGAAATGAGAGACGAGTCTTGCTCATTTATTATGTATTTATTTAATCCTTTTACGTTATTAAACTAATAGCTTGTCTTTATTTATGTCCATCTGATTATCTGACGCTTCAAGAATGAATCTAACGATTGGATTACCTCACAGTGGTTGTAAAAATACAAATAAGGGGCTAAATACAGGCAGATTAGGTATTTTATATTTTCGAAAAAGGACTGAACTATGCTTAGAATTAGAACCACCGAAAAACATGCAGCTTAATCAGCAAAAGAAATAGCAAAGAAAAGAATTACAAAAAACTTGCCAAAAACATGAAGCCAACACTTCATTTGCTTACCGCGGATCACTCCCAGATAAAGATATATAGACCCATCCAGTTGGCTTGACAAGCTCCACTGCTTTTATCTCCTAAAAACCAAACAAAGCACATAACGTCCTTAGCTCCTAAAATATACTGGTACAACTATTCAGCAGTTAAGACAATTAACCTCAGAGTTCCAATATACCATTACCTTCAAGTTGTGAAATCCATCGCCTGCTCGGATAGAGATCTTGCCAGGTGTATAGCTTTCGTCAAGCTTGAAATCAACATACAGGACGACTAACTGAGAATAATCAACAGCAGAAAAAAGAAGAAAAGAAAAAAGTTAAGACCATTCTCAAGTGATTAACGGTGAATTACCAAACCAAACCTTATCGTATAACCATTCTATGGTTAAGTAAAATAAAAATCTAAGAGAAATTCATGCTACAGTAAAATACTTTAAAGTCATAGCAAATATTCATGTATAAGAAAAGAAAAATTAAGAAAACAGAGTGATATAAGTAATTTCTTTTTAAATCTTTGACTATTTTTTAATGATGACGGTGTATGGGCTAGCTTGCACGCACCTAGATTATAACACTGGCTACCTATTATCTCCCAGCAGCATAGTTACCGGATAATTCTGACCACCGAGGCTTATTACATGTTTAATATTGTTCATAAAAATAACACCCTTAAACACTAGGCAAAACATCTTTAACTGTTTTAATACTATTGGTGAATGCACTTGCTAAGAGTAAGTGTTTTTAAAACAAGACTTCATAATAGCAAGGATTCGACCAAGGAATTGTATATGAGATAGAACCTACTTGAAGCTTAACTTTCTTCTGAAACTGAACATTAACAAGATGAGGCTGTGCGCCATCTGATCTGAATACAACAAGAAATAAAAAGCCCAAAATCAGCAATTAACTATGAAGATAGTAATATGGTGAAAGTAAGTGTATGTAAACACCACTTAATTTGAATGTTAGAGTTAGGTAATAGAGAATTGTTACTGCCAATAGGTATCGAGGTTGTCATCACGAAGGGAAAGGACACCATTGCCGGGTTTATAGGAGCTGACACTCCAAGCTGCCTTTTTACCCATTTCACGGAGGTCATCATCTACAACTAGCTGCTGGGTTCCTCCTGTCAGTTTCCCTTCCTCCTCTCCCTCTGACGAATCCGCCATTGCTGAATTCACTCACCTTAACTTTATCTTTGATTTGTATAAAACTTTGTTTCGCGGTTCTTAACGCAAGAACTGAAATCCCCAATTCGGAAACCCTACGTTTTCAAGTTTTTCAATTTTGAAAAGTGGATTGGGGAAATGCATGGTGTTTCCCAATGTAACACCATTTTTTAAATTCAAATTCCAATTATTTAATGAGTCAAAGGACAACATTATTACAATTTCTGAATCTGAAACTTACATATTAATAAATCTACTTCTCATATATATATATATATATATATATATATATATATATATATATATATATGAAAACTTTTAGATAAAGTTATTTACTACAATGCCCATAAAAAATTGAATGACTCTTTTACCCTTCATTTATATAAAATTTCTTTATTATTTTTCTACCAAAAACCTACCGTTCCAATAAATATTAAATTAAGAGCCCGTTTGGCCAAGTTACCAATTTGCTTATTTTGAAAAGTACTTTTTTTAGAAGTATTTTTTTTCAAAATACTTTTGAAAAAAAATCGATTGTGTTTGGCCAATTTATTTAAGAAGTGCTTTTTGCAATATTTTGTAAATAAATTGCGTTTGGCCAGTCTTTCTAAAAGTACTTTTGAGTGTCAAATTACCAAAAAGAATAGTACCAATGTCTTATAATTCTTTTAAACAGAAAAATGAACTTAAGTATTTATCGTAAGAGACTTTTATTATTTGTTTATATTTTTAAAATATAAAGCATAAAGTAAACAAACATATTAAAGATTTAAATTAATTTTACATATATAGTTATACCAAAGTATATGATATTATCTAGACTAAGGTATATGATGATTTGAATAATTAAAATAACATCATTCAATATAAATTAGAAGTCCATCCACGAATTACTATGTATCGATAATCTATCATAGAATAATAAATAAAGTCACTACACACTTAAAAAAATGAAGACTCGGGGCAGAAAAGAAAAATTTGAAAAAAGCCTCTGACTTCTCTCTAGTTTCTCTCTAACCACGAGCTTACTGGCGCACGTTAGTCTAACGGGCGACCACCGTGAAAATGGCCAGAGGAAGAGGAAGACCTCGAGGGAGATCAAAACGACTAACTGTAGCTAGAGGTGGAAATTCAGCTGAAGTTGACATACAAACTGTGAATGACCTAGTGACTACTATTCCATTAGATGGAGATCAACATGCAATGGAGGAATTAGTACAAAGCAAAGCTAAGGGGAAGGAATTGAGTATAGATCAAAGTCAAATTGAACAGCTGAGTCAGAAGGATCCAGATCTGGCAAGCTTAAGCAAACCAGCAATGGATCGTGAAACAGAATTGGAGGAGAAAGGTGAGAAAACTCTGTGGACCTCTTTGTTTGTAGGAAATAGAAGCTCGGAGAATAGATTGAAGCTGAATTATGTACCACGTGTCATTATAGATGGGAAAATATTAGTACAATTAGAAAAAAAGGATGTAGAAAAGGAAGTAATAAAGTGGAGAAGTACCTTAATTGTGTACGTAATTGGGCAAACTCCTGGTCACAACTATATGCATAGATGTGTAAAGCAAAACTGGAATCAAGTTGCTGAACCACAAGTTTTCTATCATGATGAAAGATACTATGTGGTTAGATTTAGCAATATGAATGAGATCTTATACTCTGGGCCATATACAATGAATAACAAACCACTAATTCTGAAGCCTTGGACTGTTAACTTTGATTTCAATAAGGAATTTCTGACTAAATTTCTTTGTGGGTGATTTTACCTAATTTTACTATGAGTTGTTGGGGAGTGCAGTCACTAAGCATAATTATCAGTGCAATTGGCAAACCACTGTATGCAGATGAATGCACATCAAAGCAAAAAAGAATTTTCTATGCTAGGATGTTAATTGAGGTTAATGTTACAAGAGCTCTGCCTACCAGTGTTACTGTAAAGGAGCTATATGGAAGAAATTTTGAAAAGATATTGCCTATGACTAGAAGCCTAAATTCTGTGAAACCTGCTTGAAGATAGAACACTCATGTAAGGAGATTGCTGCAGATCAGAACAAAGATGAAAAATAAAGGTGGAGAAGGAGAACAGATATTCAACCAATTGCTATTCAACATAAGGAGAAAACAATGCAAGAGTGGAGACCTAAAAAAATAAATGAAGGAAAGGAGATACAGAGTATAACTAATGAGTCAGGAACAACAACACAGAATGAAATGCAATATTTAGAAGGCAACCCAAAAGATAGACCAGATGTTAAACAAACACAAGGGAATCAAACTCCAAGAAGAGAAGAGTTGAATATGTAGAGAGTTCAGAATTGAGCTGCACAAGAAAATTTCAAACTTTAGTTGATAGTATGGTGAAAGGGAATAGAAAGAGGGAGAGCATAAATGGAAAGTTGACACAAAAAAGCTTAGCCTCAACTGATTTGAGGCCACCTATAATAGTGCAATGACCTAGTTGATATGGAATGTTAGGGGAATAAATAAGAGATATAAGCAACAAAAAAATAAAGAACCACATAAAGAACAAATAAATAAAGCTAGCAGGATTTGTGGAGACTAGGATGAAAGAAAGAAGAGCTAACAGGATAGTTAACAACATGGTTCCAATATGGGAAATAAAGAACAACTATCAGTGTGCTGAGAATAGAAGAATTTGGCTGGCTTGGGATTCTAAAATATATTGTATTGATATTGAAGTGATTTATGCTTAGTTGATGCATGGTATAATAAGGGAAATAGTAGATGGTTTTGAAGATTTATTAATGCTGATGTATGGATACAATACATTTGAAAAGAGGAAATCAATATGGAGTAATTTAGAAGACTATCCAAACAAGTAAACAAGCCATGGATAATAGGTGGGGATTTTAATGCTATGATGCAAGTTCAAGACAGAAAATATGGTAATCCAGTATCTATGAATGAAATGGTGGACTTCACAGACTGCATCCAGAAATTATTCTTAAATGAGTTAACATGGAAGAGAGAATACTACACGTGGTCTAATAAGCATCAGGGAGATGACAGAATATTAAGCAGAATTGACATAGTGTTTCAGAATGACATGTGGATGACAAACTGGGGTCACATTAGTACTGAATATGATGTTCCTATGATATCAGATCACTTGCCAATGCTACTAAACATCAAGGCCGGGAAAACAAATATAATCTCCCCATGCAGATTTTATAATGTTTGGGTAGATCATAAAGACTTTGAAAACATAGTAAAGTCTATATGGAGCAGGAGAATGTCAGAAGATGGAATGGAAAATATATGGAGAAAACTAAAAGTCATGAAGCCAATGTTCAAGAAGCTAAATAAAGATTAGCATAAAGGAATATAAAAAAAATTGAAGAGGCAAGAAACAAGCTACACATGATACAAGAAGAGATGCAAAAGCAATATAATGATAATCTCTTAGAGTTGTAGAAACAAACTACGCAACAAGTAGAAAAATGGTCACTCATTAAAGAAAGCATCCTACAGCAAAAGTCAAGGGTGAAATAGATCAAATTAGGAGACAATAACAATAAGTACTTTTCTGCTATAGTGAAAGAAAGGAGCAACAGAAAGCAAATCATAAAGATAACCACTGAAGATGGTGGGCAAGTCAAAAGCCATGTAGAAATTAAAGAAGAATTTGTCAGATTTTACAAAAGCTTGATGAGACTTCTACCAAATATTTGTCAGCAATTAACAAAGAAGTAATGAAGAATAGACCAAGACTCACTCATGAGCAACAATTGAGATTGGTTGATGAGGTAATAGAGGAAGAGATATATAAGGGACTGTGTGATATAAAAGAAGAAAAGGCTCCAAGAGTATGTGGATACAACTCATATTTCTTCAGGAAAGAATGGCCAATATTGAGAGAAGAAATGGTGAATGTAGTTCAAAAGTTCTATGCAACAGGGGAACTATACAAAGCTATAAATTGCATAGCTATCACTCTAGTGCCAAAGGTGAATAATCAAATCACAGCTAAAGATTTCAGGCCTATTGCATGTTGTACTGTGGTTTATAAGATTATATCGAAAATTCTAGCTAGCAGGTTGCATAAGGTAATTGCTAGTATGATGAATGAAGCACATGCAGGATTTATCCAGGGATGAAGATAACAGACAACATAATCCTCGCTCATGAGTTGGTGAAAGCTTATACAAGAAAGAATTCTTCTCCTAGATGCATGATCAAAATTGAACTAACTAAAGCCTATCATCCTATAGAATGGCCATTCCTTGAGAAAATGATGATAGAATTAGGATTTCCTGACAAATTTTTGAGGTGGATACTGGAATGCATGCGCATTGTGACATATCCAATTATAGTTAATGGAGAACCAGCTGAGCCTTTTCAAGCAGCAAAGGGTCTAAGACAAGGAGATCCTATGTCTCCCTTTCTTTTTTGCAATTACTACGGAATACTTGAATATGAGTTTGAATGAAATGAGGAAAGCAAAGGAGTTTAAATTTCATCCAAGGTGTTATAGGCTGAACATAACTTATTTGAGTTTTGCAGATGATTTACTACTTTTTACAAGAGGAGACATGAACTCAATTACCACAATGCAGCAGTATCTCAACCTTTTCTATGGAATTTCAGGACTGAAAGCTAATCATGGGAAGAGCTCCATATTTTTTGGTGGTGTTGCAAAGCAAACTGAAGGAGAGATAATTCAGAAAACTCTAAAGGTACTCTGCCAGTCAAGTATCTAGGTGTTCCCTTAACTACTAAGAAGATGACTATTGCATAATGGCAACTACTGATTGAAAAATGGTTAAAAGGATAACCTCCTGGACAACAAAGAAGCTTTCCTATGCTAGAAGAATTCAACTAATACAATCTGTGTTGTTTGGGATTTAGGCATACTGGACTCAGCTATTCTTAATTCCTAGTAAAGTGCTGAAAGCTATTGAAGCGTATTGTAGGAGTTATATATGGTCTGGTGTCAATGTAATCACAAAAAGATCTTTGGTGGCATGGGAGAAGCTATGTCTCCCCAAGAGTGCTCGTGGTCTCGATCTGATCAACCTGAGGATATGGAACAAAGCAGCAGCAGCTAAAAACTATTGGGATCTAGCACATAAGGGAGATAAAATGTGGATTAAATGGATTCATGAATACTATTTAAAGGAACAACAACTAACTACCATGAAGATACTACAACAAGTTTCATGGTTAGTCAGGAAAGTTATTGAGACAAGAGATGAGGTTGAAGCAATACAAAGGTCAATGGAATGGAAATATAACATTATTACCTAATTATGCTGGGACAACAAACAAGAGTTTAATGGAAGATATTTATGTCCAGGAATGAAGCAAGGGCGAAATCAAAGTCACAATGTGGTTATTCTTCCAAGATAGAATGATGACTAGTCATAGATTGCATAAATGGGGAATACAGGTCGACAACGACTGTATTATGTGCAAAACACATGAAGAAACCAGGAATCACATCTTTGTGGAATGTGAATACATAAAGAGGGTGTGGGGGAAATTATTAAAGTGGATGTAGAAACAACCAACTTGGCAAACAGATTGGAACCAGCACTCGAAATGGGCTAAGGAGAATGCAAAGGGGAGATCGACTAAGGCTGGAATTTTTAAGATGGTGTATGTTGAAGCTATTCATGCAATCTGGAATGAAAGAAATCACAGGATCTTCCAAAAACAAGCAAGAGCAGCTGAGGAGTTATCTAAGAGAATTACTTATGTATGTAATGTTAGAGCAACTATGAGAAATAGACAAATGATACAACAATATGTTTTTTAGATGTAAGTAATAGGGATAAGAGGAGATATAGAAATATATACAGGGAAGAGAGAAGAAAATTACTTAGACATTTGGTTGTGGAAATTAGTTCTGGCTATATAAAGAATTCAATGGTAATCAATAGAAAAATATAATTACCAAAAAAAAAGTCACTCACACATGATAATATTTCTCAATAATTTCATCTCTACTTCTATCACGTAACGCCTCCATATTGGAATGTTATTACTTAATGACATTACTAATGAGTGCAGATGGTTAATAATGCAAGTGAAGGTCCAGGGAGTAGATCACATCTTTAAGGAAGCCAACAAGTCGACTCATCTGCTGGCTAAAGAAGGGCTGAATTGTAGCAACAACAACATGGATACTAATGTTATCTATTATGTTTCGTATTTTGTAACTAATATCTTGAAATGAGACTATTAAGAAAAGACTTTATGCAATTAGGTTCCTTAACAAAGATGTTTGCCTTAGGCTAGCAACTTTTGGTAACAAAAATGTCCTAGGGGACATTTATTGGTGTGTAATAGCCAATTTGGTAATGCCCCACGGCCAATTTGAACAATTCTATATATATATATATATATATATATATATATATATATATATATATATATATATATATATATATATATATATATATATATATATATATATATATATCTATGTTTGTCAAAAAAATACCTCCATATTAGTAGAAGATTCGCCGCATATTTCTAAAGAGATATCAAAAGGCTCATTTCCTTCAACAATCTCTGCTCTAATGTCTTCATTAACATAATAGTTGAATTTTGTATCGGTAGAAGAATGACGTCACATGAAATTATGTATAGTCATGATAGTAGTAACTGGATGATTATGAGTCTCAAACTTGAAAGATGGCATTGAGCGTAAAATATAAATAATTTAAAATATATAAAAAAGATCATAAAAGAAATAGTTAAGTATGCTTAAATTCTAATTCAAAAAAGTAACTAATTATTAACAACAAATAATGTATAATTTATTTTATTTTAAAAATATTATTTATTACTTGGACTTACTAACTTTATCCCAAAATGCCAAGTGGCCTATTTTGAGGCTGTCACTTGACTTAATGTGGATGCATTTTCTTCTTCTTTTGATAATATTTAGATAGATTATGCAATGCAATTGTAAAATTATTATCTATTTGTAGGTCATTTTCATAAATTAGATTTGATAATTATTTTAGAGATTCGAAAATTAATGGCATGTAATAGAATAAATTATAAATGATTATTTGTAGAAAGAGAATTTATAATCCAAAAAGTAATGCAAATAATTTACTTTAGTATAAAAAAAAGATAATTTGGAAAGTTGCAAGACATTATACAAAGAAAAAAATCAAAAATAAAAGATTTCAATAAAAAATCTTGAAAAGATACAATATGATTCATACATATGATATCTTTAATTTTAATATAATGGTAAAAATTAGAAACAAAAAAAAAACTTAATTAATAAGAAATGATTAAAATATAAATTTATGGTAAGAACTGTTTTGTCTTGAATAAATTAATTTTCTGCTTCTGCTTCTGCTTCTTGGAAGAAGCTAGAATTTTTTGCTTCTTTCCAAAAGCAGAAAAACTGCTTTTACTGCTAGCCAAAAGTACTTCTCTGTATTGGCCAAACATCTCAATTTTTTTGAAAGTACCTTTTGGGGGGTGGGATGGGGGAAGTACTTTTGACATTATAGAAGCTTGGTCAAATAGGCTCTGAATTGTAAACAATGAATTAGGTAAATAAATATAGAAATATGTGGAATAATTTCCTTACAACAACTACTTAGCTGCATATTCAATGCCTTAGACTTGCTTTACATCTTTCTATACCTATTCAATGTGAAGTTCTTTTCAATTTCACAAGTAAATTTTTAGTAACTTACAGACTATCAAAATATTGAACCATTGACGTGCGAGGAAAAGTAGAGGTGAAGAAAGCAGCTTTTGCGAAGTTGCCAGGGAGCACAAGCGAGGAAGAAAGGCGGGTGAACAGAGAGAGCTATAAGGTGGCAAGGAAGGAAGTGAAACTGGCGGTCACGGAAGCTAAAAACGCGGCTTTTGGTCGCATGTACGAGGAATTGGGGGAGAAAGGCGGGGACAAGAAGTTATTCCAGTTAGCCAAAGTAAGGGAAAGGAAGGCGAGGGACCTGGACCAAGTTAGGTGCATCAAGGATGAGGATGGTAGAGTCCTGATGGAGGAGTCTCACGTCAAACAAAGATGGCAGGCGTACTTCCGAGACCTTCTCAACGAGGAGGGGGGACAAAGCATAGTGTCACGACCCGGATTTTCCACCATCGGGAGTCATGATGGCGCCTACTAGTGGAAGCTAGGCAAGCCAAATGTTACTTACATTTCCATTAGTTACCAAACTCTTATTAAGACTTTAAAATTAAAAACATATAAATTACAGCGGAATAATTAAACTTAGCGGAAGACTTAGTCAATCTTATCAAATATGATAAAGAAACCCAAACATGATACACTACCCAAGACTGGTGTCACAATACTCACGAACTTCTAAGAATAATACACACAATTGTCTGAAAGAAAATATAAGTTGTTTATCTCGAATACATGAGATAACAGAATGAAACACATAGATAGAAGAGACAACGGGTCATGCGGACGCCTGCAAGGCTACCTCGTAGTCTCGGTAGCCGGAATATCCACAATCGCTACTGCCGCTGCTGCTGTCCGTAACCTGTATCTGCGCAAAAAGAGTGCAGAGTGTAGTATCAGCACAACCGACCCCATGTGCTGGTAAGTGCCTGGCCTATCCCAGCGAAATAGTGACGAGACTAAGGCCAGTCACCCACATAAACCTGTACAGTTGCAATATATATACATATACAAAACATTTATAAGGAAAGACTATGTTCTGAAATAACAGTCAATAACTCATAATATCCAGAGTAATCTAGTCAACAGAATAAATCTTACTTTCATATCTCAATTCCTTTTTCATTTCATATATCGTGGTAGGCGTACCACCCGCTCCCATCTGTAACAGTAAGTTATATCTTGTGGTAGGCGTACCACCCGCTCCCAAATATATATATCAATAAATTATACCTTGTGGTAGGCGTACCACCCGCTCCCAAATATATCAATAGGCTACCGGCAACTATGGCCAATGCCAAGATTTCAAATCCCTTTGTGGTCGGCGTGCCACACGATCCCATTTCTTATCATATAAGTGGTCGGCGCGCCACATGATCCCAATTTCATAAATATATATATTACCGGCATTTAACCAATAATTTCTGCATCGACAATATTTATAATTACCGATTTGAACCAATAATTGATAATAATTCAACAATTTATCTCCGTTACCGGGGTGACACCAGTAACTCTTAATCAACAATTCATACACAACTAAATTCCTATTCCTTCAAACTGGGATAGAACAAACACTTACCTCGAAAGTTTACGAACGATTCAATCCGTAGCAATGCCTTTTCCTTTCAAATTTGGCTCCAATCCAATCGTATCTATACACAATTGATTTAATATCATCAATTATACTTAACAAACTAGTTCATATTGTTAAATATGATTTTTACAACATTCTGCCCGGAATAGTAAAAATCGACCCCGAGCCCACATAATCGAAACTCAAGTTTCGAACCAAAATAAGTTCACCCAATCATCCATGAGTTCAAATATACAATTTGTTCTTAAGTTCGACTCCAAAACGAAGTCTAGATCGCAAATTCTTTAAAAACCCTTACTATACTCAATTCTCTAGTTTTTCTACCCATTTACACCTATTTAGGCTTAGGAATTCAAATAATATTGATAGAAAATTAAGAAAAGGAGTTAAAAATTACTTACCCAAGAAGTTTGATGAAGAATCGCTCAAAAATCGTCCAAGGAGCTGTGGAGAAGAGAGTTGAACAGAAATGGGATTTTTATCCCGTTTATGTTCTGTTTTGGGATTAAATTCACTGGGCAACGATTTTGTTCTACGCGATCGCGTGAACAAGGTCGCGATCGCGGAAGGCAAACGTTCAACACTACGCGATCGCATGGTCAGTGCTGCGATCGCGTAGAAGAATTTCCCTGGGGTGGCTTGTTTGTACTACGCGATCGCGTGAACAGGGTCACGATCGCATTGAAGGAGAACAGAAAGCTACGCGATCGCGTGCAGACGGCTGCGATCGCGTTGAAGAAGAACAGAAAGCTACGCGATCGCGTGCAGACGGATGCGATCGCGTTGAGTAATTTGACAAGGAAGTGCGATCGCGTGTACAAGGCCGCGATCGCGTAGAGTAAAATGTCTGTGTAAAAATTGCAGAAAATCTGCCGGTTTCCTAAGTCCAAAAACACCCCGAACCACCTCCGAAACACTCCCGAGCCCTCGGGGCTCCAAACCAAATATGCACACTAACTCAAAAACATCATACAAACTGGCTCGTGCGATCAAACCGCTAAAATAACATCAAAATCAATGAATTGAGCCTTAAAACTCAAGAATTCTTTCTAATTTCAAAATTTCCAAAATTTCCAATTTAAGGTCGAAACACGTCAAACGACGTCTGTTTTGAACCAAACTTTACAGGAAGCACTTAACCAACATATATGACCTGTACCGGGCGTTGGAACCAAAATACGAGCCCGATACCAGTACTTTTTAATCAAAATTCAGTTTCATTTTCCTTAAACATTTTCAGAAAACAATTTAACAGAAAAATTCTTTTACCGGGGTTCTAGACCTCGGATTTCAATTCCGGACATACGCCCAAGTTCCATATTTTTCTACGGATTTTCTGAGACCGTCAAATCACGGGTCCGGGTCCGTTTACCAAAAATATTGACCAAAGTCAACCATATCAATATTAATATCAAAATTCTTCAAATATTTCACATATTTCAACATAAAAATTTTCCAGCTTCGCGCCCGAACTATGCATGCAAATCGAGGCAACTATAAATAAGGTTTTCAAGACCTCAGAAGCTCGAAATGATTAATAAAACAAGTGATGACCCTTTGGGTCGTCAAATTCTCCACCTCTAAAACAACCGTTCGTCCTCGAACGGACAAAAGAAAGAAGTACCTGAGTCAAGGAATAGATGAGGATATCGGCTCCGCATGTCAGACTCGGACTCCCAGGTCGATGCCTCAGGAGGCTGACCCCTCCACTGAACTCGCACGGAAGGAAAACTCTTCGACCTCAACTGTCGAACCTGCCGATCTAGGATAGCTACCGGCTCCTCCTCGTATGACAGATCCTTGTCCAATTGGACAGTGCTGAAATCTAACACGTGCGACGGATCGCCATTATATTTTCGAAGCATGGACACATGAAACACTGGTTGTACAGCTGATAAGCTAGGTGGAAAGACAAGTTTATATGCCACCTCTCCCACACGATCAATAATCTCGAATGGTCCAATAAACCTAGGGCTAAGTTTGCCCTTCTTTCCAAATCTCATCACGCCCTTCATAGGCGACACTCGGAGTAATACTCGCTCCCCTACCATGAAAGCTATATCTCTAACCTTGCGATCTGCATAGCTCTTTTGCCTGGACTTAGCTGTGCGAAGCCTTTCTTGAATAATCTTGACTTTATCTAAGGCCTCTTGAACTAAATCCGTCCCCAATAACCGAGCTTCTCCCGGTTCAAACCATCCAACCGGAGAACGACATCACCTACCATACAATGCTTCATAAGGAGCCATCTGTATGCTCTTTGATAACTATTATTATAAGCAAACTCTGCCAAAGGCAGGAATTGATCCCACGAACCTCCAAAATCAATAACACACGCCCGTAGCATATCTTCCAGTATCTGAATAGTCCTCTCGGACCGACCATCCGTCTGGGGATGAAAGGTTGTACTTAGCTGAACTTGCGTGCCTAACTCTCGCTGAACCGCATTCCAGAAATGTGAGGTAAACTGTGCACCTCGATCTGAAATAATAGAGATTGGCACGCCGTGAAGGCGAACGATCTCCCTGATATAAATCCCAGCTATCCTTTCGGATGAATAGGTAGTGGCAATAGGAACAAAATGAGGTGACTTGGTCAGCCTATCAACAATCACCCAAACAGCATCAAACTTCTTCCGAGTCTTCGGAAGTCCCGAAACGAAATCCATCGTGATTCGCTCCCACTTCCATTCAGGAAGTTCAATTCTCTGAAATAAACCGCCAGGTCTCTGATGTTCATACTTAACCTGCTGACAATTAAGACACCGTGCCACATATGCCACAATATCCTTTTTCATTCTGTGCCACCAATAATGTTGACGCAAATCTCGATATATTTTCGCTGCACCTGGATGAATAGAATATCGCGAACTGTGAGCTTCTTTTAGAATCAATTCTCTAAGCTCATCAACATTTGGCACACAAATGCGCCCTTGCATCCTTAGGATCCCATCAGCATCTAAGGTGACCTGTTTAGCACCTCCTCGTTGAACCTTATCTCTAAGGTCACATAAATAAGAATCATTATATTGTTGATCACGGATACGGTCCAATAATGAAGAGCGAGCGATCGTGCAAGCTAGTACTCGACTAGGCTCAGAAATATCCAACCTCACAAATCGGTTGGCCAATGACCGAACATCCAAAGCAAGTGGTCTCTGATTGACTGGAATATAAGCAAGGCTACCCATACTGGCTGACTTCCTACTCAAAGTGTTGGCCACCATGTTTGCATTTCCCGGATGATATAAAATGGTGACATCATAATCTTTTAGCAATTCTAGCCACCTTCTCTGCCTCAAATTCAACTCTTTTTGTTTAAACAAATACTAAAGACTCTTATGATCGGTGTATACTTCACATACTACACCATACAAATAATGCATCCAGATCTTCAATGCGTGAATAATCGCCGCCAATTCTAGATCATGCACTTGGTAATTCTTTTCATGAATGTTCAACTGCCTCGAAGCATAGGCAATAACCTTGCCATCCTGCATTAACACTGCGCCAAGCCCAATACGGGAAGCATCACAATAATCAGAATAAGGTCCCGTACCTGTGGGTAAAACCAATACCGGTGCTGTGGTTAAGGCTGTCTTGAGCTTTTGAAAACTCGCCTTACATTCATCGGACCATTCAAATTGAACACCTTTCTAGGTCAATCTGGTCAGTGGGGTTGCAATAGATGAAAATTCCTCTACGAATCGACGATAATAACCCGCTAATCCCAAGAAACTCCGAATATCTGTGGCTGATATCGGTCTAGGCCAGTTCTTGACTGCCTCAATCTTCTTCTGATCAACCTGAATACCTGTTGCCGTCACAATATGACCCAGGAATGCAACTGAATTTAGCCAAAATCCACACTTTGAAAATTTTGCATATAGTTGGCTATCTCTCAAAGTCTGCAAGGCCACTCTGAGACGTTGCGCATGCTCCTCACGACTGCGAGAATATATTAATATGTCATCAATGAAGACTATTACAAACAAGTCTAAATAAGGTCGGAACACCCGATTCATCAATTCCATAAAAGCTGCTGGAGCATTTGTCAACCCAAAAGACATGACCAGAAATTCATAATGTCCATACCGAGTGCGGAACGCTGTCTTAGGGACATCAGATGCCCTAATCTTCAGCTGATGATAGCCAGATCTCAAATCTATCTTTGAAAATACCTTGGCACCCTGAAGCCGGTCAAATAGATCATCAATTCGCGGAAGTGGATATTTATTTTTGATAGTCACCTTGTTTAACTGTCGATAGTCAATGCACATTCTCATCGAACCATCTTTCTTCTTTACAAATAATACTGGTGCACCCCACGGCGAAACACTGGGTCTAATGAAACCCTTTTCAAGTAAATCCTGCAACTGTTCCTTCAATTCTTTTAACTCTGGCGGAGCCATACGATATGGGGGAATGGAAATGGGCTGAGTGCCTGGAGCCAAGTCAATGCAAAAATCAATGTCCCTATCGGGCGACATACCTGGCAAGTCTGAAGGAAATACTTCCAGAAATTCGCGAACCACCGGCACAGAGTCAATAGAAGGAACCTTAGCACTGGAATCACATACATAGGCCAAATAAGCCAAGCATCCCTTCCCAACCATACGTTGAGCCTTAATATAAGAAATAACATTGCGACTAGTATGACCTGAAATTCCTTTCCACTCTATACGAGGCAAATTTGGCAGAGCTAAAGTCACAGTCTCGGCATGGCAATCTAAAATAGCATGATATGGAGATAGCCAGTCCATGCCTAATATAATATCAAAGTCCACCATATTTAGGAGCAATAAATCAGCACGGGTCTCGAGACCCTCAATTAATATAATACATGACCGATGAACTCGATCAACCACAATAGAATCGCCTACTGGTGTAGACACATGAACATGAACATCCAGTGCATTACTAGGCTGAATCAAGTACGGTGCGAAATAGGACACGTACGAATATGTAGACCCAGGGTCAAATAATGCTGATGCCTTTCTATCACAAACCATAATAATACATGTAATGACGGCATTAGAAGACTCAGCCTCTGGTCTAGCGGGAAGTGCATAACATCGGGGTTGTGCCCCACCACCCTGAGCAGTATCTCTAGGATGATCAGCTGCTGGCTGGTCTCTACCTCTATCGGTCTGGGCTCCACCTCTTTGACCTCTACCTCCACCTCTATGTCCTCTACCTCCGCCTCTAGCTGGCTGGGCAGGCTGTGGGGGAACTGGGGCCTGTATCATGGCACGAGAACCCTGCGGCTGAGATCTGTCAGAAGCTCGAGGGCAATACTTTGCAATGTGCCCAAGATCATCGCACGTAAAACAAGTCCTCGACTGCTGAAAATAGCAAAGTGGTGGTGCACTGATAGGCTGCTGATCAGAGTAGCGTGGCTGAGAATTACGATCACCAGTAGCATCGTGAGAAACCTGAAGAGCTGACTGATAAGGCCTAGGAGGATGGCCTCTATCATGAGAATCTCTACCTCCAGACGAGGTACCACTGAATCTACCCGAATTACGAGATCTCTTATCTGATCCATGTCTTGCTCCCTGTGACAGAGCCATCTCGATCTGGCGGGCTGCATTAGCCGCCTCCTGAAAAGTGAATTCAGTTCCTGCCCCCAAAGCCATCTGTAGTCGAATCGGCTGATTCAAGCCATCAATAAACATTCTCACCCTTTCCCGATCTGTAGGAAGTATGATAATAGCATGATGAGCCAGGTCTACGAACCTAGTCTCGTACTGTGTGACAGACATAGAACCCTGATGAAGACGCTCAAATTGCCTGCGCAGAGCCTTCCGTTGAGTTGCTGGAAGGAACTTTTCCAAGAACAATTCTGCAAATTGCCCCCAAGTCAAAGAAGATGATCCCGCTGACCTGGATAGACAATAATCCCTCCACCAAGTCTTGGCAGAACCAGATAATCGAAAAGTAGCAAAATCCACACCATTAGTCTCCACAATGCCCATAGTACGGAGAACCTCGTGGCGGCTATATAGGAAATCTTAGGGATCCTCTGAAGGAGTGCCGCTGAATGTGGTAGTGAACAACATGGTAAACCTGTCCAATCTCCATAACGCGTCAGCAAACATAGCTGCACCATTATTAGCCTGAGTCACAATTACAAGCTGAGCTACCTCAACTGGTTGAATAGCAGGAACCTAAGCCTGGGGAATTACTGGCTCCGGAGTGCACGTAGTAGGAGTCTGATTACCTCCTCCAGCCTGAGAAGTGGCTGGTGCTACTGGTAATAAACCTGCTCTGGTGATATTGTCCATAAAACCTGCTATCCGGACCAAAGCATCCTGAAGATCCGGTGAAAACATAACCCCTCCTGGGACCTGAGCTGGGCCTACTGGAGCTGCTGGGACTGGAACCTCCTCCTCGATATGAACCTGAGGTTCTGTCACTTGTGCTGCTGCTCGGGGCTGAGCTCTGCCCCTACCTTGGCCTCTAGGACGACCTCGACCTCGACTTTACCCCAAACGGGAGCTGGCGCTGCTGGGACCTCGGGCTGCTGGTCAGTAGATGAGGATGCACGTGTTCTTACCATATGCGGAAGAACAGAGTAGAAATTCAATTAACATTTGAAAGATCAAGTCGCACGACTGAAAGAATAAAGGGAAAATTTTCCTAACTCTGTAGCCTCTGAAGGATAAATACAGACGTCTCCGTACCGATCCCTCAGACTCTACTAAGGTTGTTCGTGAGTTGTGAGACCTATGCAACCTAGTGCTCTGATACCAACTTGTCACGACCCGGATTTCCCATCATCGGGAGTCATGATGGCGCCTACTAGTGGAAGCTAGGCAAGCCAAATGTTACTTACATTTCCATTAGTTACCAAACTCTTATTAAGACTTTAAAATTAAAAACATATAAATTACAGCGGAATAATTAAACTTAGCGGAAGACTTAGTCAATCTTATCAAATATGATAAAGAAA
Organism: Nicotiana noctiflora; assembly: GCA_032618575.1. Lineage (NCBI taxonomy): Eukaryota > Viridiplantae > Streptophyta > Magnoliopsida > Solanales > Solanaceae > Nicotiana > Nicotiana noctiflora. The sequence goes on along the minus strand of JASVEL010012216.1, from coordinate 127,606 downwards.
CCCAAACATGATACACTACCCAAGACAAGTGTCACAATACTCACGAACTTCTAAGAATAATACACACAATTGTCTGAAAGAAAATATAAGCTGTTTATCTCGAATACATGAGATAACAGAATGAAACACATAGATAGAAGAGACAAAGGGTCCTGCGGACGCTTGCAAGGCTACCTCGTAGTCTCAGTAGCCGAAATATCCATAATTGCTACTGTCGTTGCTGCTGTCCGTAACCTGTATCTGCGCAAAAAGAGCGCAGAGTGTAGTATCAGCACAACCGACCCCATGTGCTGGTAAGTGCCTGGCCTATCCCAGCGAAATAGTGACGAGACTAAGGCTAGTCATCCATATAAATCTGTACAGTTGCAATATATATACATATACAAAACATCTATAAGGAAAGACTCTGTTCTGAAATGACAGTCAATAACTCATAATATCCAGAGTAATCTAGTCAACAGAATAAATATTACTTTCATATCTCAATTCCTTTTTCATTTCATATATCGTGGTAGGCGTACCACCCGCTCCCATCTGTAACAGTAAGTTATATCTTGTGGTAGGCGTACCACTCGCTCCCAAATATATATATCAATAAATTATACCTTGTGGTAGGCGTACCACCCGCTCCCAAATATATCAATAGGCTACCGGCAACTATGGCCAATGCTAAGATTTCAAATCACTTTGTGGTCGGCGTGCCACACGATCCCATTTCTTATCATATAAGTGGTCGGCGCGCCACACGATCCCAATTCATAAATATATATATTACCGGCATTTAACTAATAATTTCTGCATCGACAATATTTATAATTACTGGTTTGAACCAATAATTGATAATAATTCAACAATTTATCTCCGTTACCGGGGTGACACCAGTAACTCTTAATCAACAATTCATACACAGCTAAATTCCTATTCCTTCAAACTAGGATAGAACAAACACTTACCTCGAAAGTTTACGAACGATTCAATCCGTAGCAATGCCTTTTCCTTTCAAATTTGGCTCCAATCCAATCGTATCTATACACAATTGATTTAATATCATCAATTCTACTTAACAAACTAGTTCATATTGTTAAATATAATTTTTACAACATTCTGCCCGAAATAGTAAAAATCGACCCCGGGCCCACATAATCGAAACTCAAGTTTCGAACCAAAATAAGTTCACCCAATCATCCATGAGTTCAAATATACAATTTGTTCTTAAGTTCGACTCCAAAATGAAGTCTAGATCGCAAATTCTTTGAAAACCCTTACTATACTCAATTCCCTAGTTTTTCTACCCATTTACACCTATTTAGGCTTAGGAATTCAAATAATATTGATGGAAAATGAAGAAAAGGAGTTAAGAATTACTTATCCAAGAAGTTTGATGAAGAATCACTCAAAAATCGTCCAAGGAGCTGCGGAGAAGAGAGTTGAACAAAAATGGGATTTTTATCCCGTTTCTGTTCTGTTTTGAGATTAAATTCACTGGGCAACGATTTTGTTCTACGCGATCGCGTGAACATGGTCGCGATCGCGGAAGGAAAACGTTCAACACTACGCGATCGCGTGGTCAGTGCTGCGATCGCGTAGAAGAATTTTGCTCGGGTGGCTTGTTTGTACTACGCGATCGCGTGAACAGGGTCGCGATCGCATTGAAGGAGAACAGAAAGCTACGCGATCGCGTACAGACGGCTGCGATCGCGTTGAAGAAGAACAGGAAGCTACGCGATCGCGTGCATACGGATACGATCGCGTTGAGTAATTTGACAAGGCAGTGCGATCGTGTGCACAAGGCCGCGATCGCGTAGAGTAAAATGTCTGTGTAAAAATTGCAGAAAATCTGCCAGTTTCCTAAGTCCAAAAACACCCCGAACCACCTCCGAAACACTTCCGAGCCCTCGAGGCTCCAAACCAAATATGCACACTAACTCAAAAACATCATACGAACTTGCTCGCGCGATCAAACCGCTAAAATAACATCAAAATCAATGAATTGAGCCTTAAAACTCAAGAATTCTTTCAAATTTCAAAATTTCCAAAATTTTCCAATTTAAGGTCGAAACACGTCAAACGACGTCCGTTTTGAACCAAACTTTAAAGGAAGCGCTTAACCAACATATATGACCTGTACCGAGCGTCGGAACCAAAATACGAACCTGATACCAGTACTTTTTAATCAAAATTCAGTTTCATTTTCCTTAAACATTTTCAGAAAACAATTTAACAGAAAAATTCTTTTACCGGGGTTCTAGACCTCGAATTTTAATTCCGGGCATACGCCCAAGTTCCATATTTTTCTAAGAATTTTCTGAGACCGTCAAATCACGGGTCCGGGTCCGTTTACCAAAAATGTTGATCAAAGTCAACCATATCAATATTAATATCAAAATTCTTCAAATTTTTCACATATTTCACATATTTCAACATAAAAAGTTTCCAGCTTCGTGCCCGAACTGTGCACGCAAATCGAGGCAACTATAAATGATGTTTTTAAGACCTTAGAAGCTCGAAATGTTAATAAAACAAGTGATGACCCTTTGGGTCGTCACACATAGAACTAGGGGAGCTGGGGCATTCAGAGCGCCATAGAGACCTAGGGTACCGCAGGTGCATTAGGGTGGAAGAGGTCGTGGGGGCTTTGCGTATGATGAGTAGTGGTCGAGAGATCGGGCCAGATGAAATCCCGGTAAAGTTCTGGAAATTCATGGGTAAGCCAGCAGTGGAGTGGCTCGCCAGATTGTTCAATGCGATCTTCAGGACCAAAAGGATGCCGGATGAGTGGAGGTGGAGTACAATGGTGCCCTTGTATAAGAATAAAGGGGATATACAGTGTTGCAAAAACTATAGGGGCATCAAATTAACAAGACACACCATGAATGTCTGGGAACGGGTGATCGAGGCCAGGGTGAGGGAGTCTACATTTATTTCTGTGAACCAGTTCGGTTTCATACCGGGTCGGTCCACTATAGAAGCTATCCACTTTGTGAGGAGATTGGTGGAACAGTTCAGGGATATGAAGAAGGACCTGTACATGGTGTTTATCGACTTGGAAAAGGCGTATGACAAGGTCCCTAGGGAGGTGCTATGGAGGTGCCTGGAGGCTAAGAGCGTGCCGGAAACCTACATCAGAATAATCAAGGACATGTACAATAGAGCTAAGTCTAGGGTCAGGACAGTGGGTGGCGACTCAGACCATTTCCCAGTGGTTATGGGGCTCCATCAAGGATCTGCACTTAGCCCTCTCTTGTTTGCCTTGGTGATGGACGCTTTGACGTAGAATATTCAAGGGGATGTGCCTTGGTGTATGCTATTTGTTGATGACATAGTCCTGGTAGACGAGACGAGGGTCGGTGTTAACGAGAGGCTAGAGGAATGGAGACAAACTCTCGAGTCTAAGGGCTTCAAACTAAGCAGGTCTAAGACATAATATCTGGAGTGCAAGTTTAGCGCTGAACCGAGCGAAGTGGGAGGGAGCGTGATGATTGGATCTCAGGCCATAGCCAAGAGGGATAGTTTCAGATACCTTGGATCGGTGAACCAGGGGGACGGGGAGATAGACGGGGATGTCACTCACCGTATAGCGGCGGGGTGGTCGAAGTGGAGGCTTGCATCGGGAGTCTTGTGTGATAAGAAAGTGCCACAGAAACTCAAGGGGAAGTTTTATAGAGCTGTAGTTAGACCTGCCATGTTGTATGGGACGGAGTGTTGGCCGGTGAAGAAATCTCATGTTTAGAGGATGAAGGTTACGGAGATGAGGATGCTTAGGTGGATGTGCGGGCTCACCAAGTTAGACAAGATTAGGAACGATGTTATTCGGGAGAAGTTGGGGGTGGCCCCAATGGATGAGAAGATGCGAGAGGCGAGGCTTCGGTGGTTCGGGCATGTGCGAAGGAGAATACCTGATGCCCCGGTGAGGAGCTGTGAGCGGCTAGCGGTGGCTGGTGTGAGGCGAGGCAGATGGAGACCTAAGAGATACTGGGGAGAGGTAATTAGGCAGGACATGGCCAGGATGCGGATTTCCGAGGACATGACCCTTGATAGGAAAGTCTGGAGGTCTAGTATCAGAGTTGTAAGGTATGGGCTTCTAAATTTTTCGTACTCCTTTCTCGGGGTGGGTGAGGTGTGGTAGGGCCACCCATAGAGAATTAGTTTGCGTTCTCTTATGGTAGTCATTTCTAGTAGTTACTGTTTTAATATTATTTCATGCCAGTTTATTTATGGTACATATGTCTCTTATGTTTAGTTAATTATTTATGCGATGTATGCTGGTGTAACTAATGTTGTTTTTGTTTTTGTTTTTGTTTGCCTTTCTTTCGATTGGAAAGATCCTCTCTGCCCTCTTGGGTAGAGGTAAGGCCTGTCTACATATTACCCTCCCAGACTCCACTTTATGGGAATATACTGGGTTGTTGTTGTGACGTTCTCTTCGGGAAGTTTTAATATTCAACTTCTTCTTCCTCCTCTTTCTCTTTTTCTTCTTCCTCCTCATCTTCTTTTTCCTCTTTTAACCATATAAGAAAGAAATTATTTCTTTCCATAGTTTAACCAAGTTAGCAATTATTCTTTCTTGACAATCTAGATCTGGCACATGAAAATTGAAAGGATGTACATTTATTGCCTTTTTAGGTTTTGTTAGAAAATAATACTATACTACTACCTCTTTTTCTATGTGTATACATTTATTTTTATTTCTCTAGTGGTTTTATTTATAGGAAGATTTTTTAAAAATTAAATTTTTGTCATGGCTCATTTTCTAAACAAGCCGAGATCGGCACTTGGTCACTTAACATTACCGAGCGAACCATCTGCGCTTATTAAGTCTATTATAACTTCAAACTTTATATGCCATAAGGTAATAGTATAATCAAATACTTTTAGTTAATTTAAATATCTAAAATAAACCAACTCCAGAACTTTATTCATAGTAACCAATGAAATAATGCTAAGCTATTATCAAAATATCTTAACCTTAACCACCGACTATGTTATGAAGCCATTACTCATAAACTCACGCACTGCTCAGGACATGAGATTTCCTGGACAGTTATCTAAGTAAACAAAGAATAACTAAATAAAGATGACTCTATGAAATACTCCACGAATAAAAGTGGAGCTCACCAATAGCACTGAAAGGGAGGGAAGTCCTAAACTATAGCTTGCTCGCATGCGAAATCAGTTTCTACGTTGTACCGCGAACCAATGTAGATTCCCAAAAGAAAACATCAGTACCATCCATTGTACTCAGTGAGTCTCAACAACAGGGGACGAAATTTTAATAAAATACACATTACGAGAAAAGATTCTACATGCATGGAACTTAAAGCTTCTAAGAAGAATTCTAAAATAATTACATAATAACACTTCATGAATATTCTAAAGAATTTTTTTCTTTTTTATTTTTAAAAAAATACTTCATTTCGTACCTCGGGAGTTCTAACTATCCTATCTTATTTCTGTCTTAGTCAATGTGTGATCGACACAGGTTTGATCCCAACCTGATCGAATAGGCCCAATCCATGAGGTGCTACTCGCTTCATGGTTCTCAGCACTTATGTACCATACCTTAGCTTAGTTAGCAAATTCTCAGCAACGTGATCCTCAGCTCGTATGCTCCCTACTTTTGCACAAGTAGTTCCAGAAAGTCAGCGCCTTGGTCAGGACCCTCATCATACATGATGACCCCTTCTCAGAATAGAGAATATTCTCAAAAATCTTTTCTTTCTAAAACTTCTTCTTGTGACTTTTCAAGTCTAAATCTTTCAATCATACTTATTCTGGAATCCTTAAAGGTAAGGTATGGCATAAGAATGAAATAAACATTCAAAATTATTTCTAAGACTCTTGCTTCTTCATGAATTTTCAACATGAAAATGGCTTATAAGAATAATACAAAAATTTGAAAATTTATACACATATATCTAAATAATCATCTTAACTTTAGCTAGAAATTAATTTCAAGCTAATAGGTACCTACTCACTCCAATTAAGTACTATATATTAGCTCTTTTATGCAATTCATCAAACACTTGTGTGCGTGCTTTTGTGAGTTAAACCACTTTAATAAAGGGGTATATCATCTCACCTCAAAACTCCTCAAGCCAATATGTAGGTCCCGGTCCAATTTATGCCCGTCAAATAATTGATTCTACAACAACCGGTGCATTTTAATTAATTTTAAAGTTTCACACCTGAATATAAAATTTAATGTTGATACAAAAAAAAAGGGAATTAACTATTCAATTCTTACCTATTACTACTTTATGATAATTGAAAACAGAAAATTTTGTATACCCGAGTTCAAGAATTAATGATTGGTAAAGAACCTTAAAATTTTCTTGTGTGCGTAAACAACCCTATTGCCTCTGTTTCTTATCGTTACGTGAATGAACAGACGTTAAACCTTCTGTTTTGTGCCTAACTTGTCTAAGGTTTTTTGAACCTTTTATATTCCTTTAGTAGAAGGCTTAAGCCTTTCCTTCCCTCATGTACAGACTACTCTATGGGCCCTAGGCCAAATTTTAGGTGTTTTGTTTTAATTAACTAGTATTTAACTATATCCACTATTAATAATATAATATATTAAAATTATTAATATTCCCCTAATTGACATCCAATTATTTATAAATATAGAAGTAACTCAAAATCAATCACAAGGATTTTAATCCGTAATAGGAGTATAATTCAAGATTATAAAAATTAAATTCCATATTTAGTGGGACTTGAAACTTTTATAGATTTGAGAAGTGTTACAATCTTTCCGCCTTAAAAACATTCATCCTCGAATGTTTCTAATTCCTTATTCTTAAGCTAACAATCATTCCTTATGTCCTTGAATCTCTCTTAGTGCTACTCACTCTTCTAAGGGACTCAAAATTTTGGCTAGCTCCCTATATTTTCAAATATTCGGTAGAATTTTCTTTATAAATTGGACTATCCAAAAAAAATATCCCTGTCACAAATACTACAACTACACCACCAACAACCAAATATACCATAACGGGCCATTCATAGCACCATACACAACTCATAAATTAATAACTCATACTCCGGCAAGGAGGTACCACAGTAACCAATAAGAATCTAAAGCACAACACTTTAGCAAAAGTATATCACTTTAATGAGTTAAATGTATTTTGGCATGGTACTAAATTATTAAATAACTAAATATACTCTAACAAAAATTAAACTACTTCAACAACTAAGTATAATCTACAAAGACATAAACACATGTAACTTGTATTTAATAAATGAAATATAAATGCCAATCCAAACCTAGGTAGACATACCTTTTTTCTCAAATAAATATGGATATTTCTCCCTCATATCTCCTCGACCTCCCACGTAACCTCTTTTGAATCATGATTACTCCACAAAACTTTTATCGATGCTAAATTTTTTGTTATCAACTTTCTTACTTGCCTATCAAGAATTTCTATAGGTACCTCTTCATAAGTCAAGCCTACTTTAATTTGTATGGCATAAACATGTATTATATGAGACTCATCATGAATTTAATTTCTAAGTATAGATACATGAAAGATATGATGAACATAGGACAACTGAACATGTAGCGCTAGCTCATAAGCAACGTTTCCTTTCTTTTCTATAATTTCACAATGTCCGATAAATCTAGGACTAAGTTTCCCTTTATTACCAACCTTATAACTCATTTCATTAGTGAAACTTCAAAAACACCTTATGACCAACCATGAACTCTAATTTATGATGCCTCTTGTTAGAATAAGACTTTTGACGACTTTGAACAGCTTTCAGTCTTTCTTTGATTAGTTGAACTTTCTCTAAGGACTCACAAAAAAACTTTAGACCGATAAATGACACCTCTTTTGGTTCAAACCAATCCACTGGAGATCTACATCTTCGCCCATATAACACTTCGTAAGGAGTCATACCAATGCTGGACTGATAGTTGTTATTGTAAACAAATTCTATAAGTGACAAGTGATCATCCCTATTACCTCCAAAATCTATAACACACGCACATAGCATATCTTCGAGAGTCTAAATAGTCCTTTCTGCCTGGCCATTGGTCTATGGATGGAAAACGATGCTCAAGTTGACTTTGGTACCTAATCTTTTTTGAAATGACCGCCTCTGTCAAATATGATTGAAATTGAAGTACCATGCAATCAGACTATTTCTTTGATGTGCAATAACGCATACTTCTCTGTGAAATCGGACGTCTTTACTGGTAGAAATGCGTGGACTTTGTCAGTTGGTCTACAATAACCTAAATTAAATCATGCTTACGGTATGTGCGAGGTACACCTACTACAAAATCCATATTAATCATCATTCATTTCCACTGTGGTATTTCTATATTTGAGCTAGGCCACCAGGCCTCTGTTGCTCGACTTTGGCGTGCTGGCAATTCAAACATTTAGCCATATGATCTGCTACTTGCTTTTTCATTCCTTTCCACTAATACAACTCTTTTTAAGTCCAGATATATTTTGGTAGTACCTGAGTTAATAGAGTACTTCGAATTGTGAGTTTCTTCCATTATGGCTTTCCTAAGCCCATCTACTCAGGCACACATAACAGATCATTCAACTTCAAAACTCCATCACTTCCTAGAGTGAACGGAGTAATTTCTTTGTTTCTGACTCCTTTTAACTTCATTAAGTATAGATCTTCATCTTGCTTAGCCTTAACATGCACAACTAGAGAGTATTACGCTAAGGTATAAGCAGTATACCTTATTCTACGGTCTTATCGAGTCTAATTCCATCATATTCCAGTTTTTGAATTTCTCGACCCAAAGTTTGCCTTTGTACTGCAAGATGGCCAGGACACCCATTGACTTCCTACTAAGTATATATGCTACCACATTAGTTTTGACGGGGTGATAAAGGATATTGATGCCATAATCTTTCAATAGCTCGAGCCACCTTCGCTGTCTCAAATTTTTTTTTTTGCTTGAAAATGCACTAGAGGCTTTTGTGATCTGTAAACACTTCAGAATGCTCGCCATAAAGGTACTGCCGCCATATCTTTAATGCAAATACCAGTACTGCATGCTCCAAGTCGTGCATGGGGTAGTTCTTTTCATGATTCTTTAACTACCTGGAAGCATAAGCAATAACTTTTCCATTTTGTATAAGAACACAACGAAGACCAACTCTGAAGACATCAGAATACACTGTGAACCCCCCTTCCCCCCCGAACCTGTCGTCAAGGTTAACACATGTGTAGTGGTCAACTTGTTCTTTAACTCTTGAAAACTCTACTCATAAGCGTTTGACCACTGGAACTTAAGTTCTTTCTGAGTCAACTTAGTTAATGGAGTTGCAAGTGAGGAAAACCCCTTTACAAACCTTCTATAGTGGCCAGATAACCCCCAAGAAACTCCTTATTTAGGTTGTCGTTGTTACCCTAGTCCAGTTCTTGACTGCTTCTGTCTTTTGAGGGTCTACTTTTATGCCTTCACTAGATACCACATGGCCTAAGATTTCCACTCACTGCAACCAGAACTCACATTTTGAAAACTTGGCATAAAGCTCATTCTCCTTCAAGGTCTGCAAGTTCTGAGGTGTTCTGCATGATCTTCCTTGCACTTAGAGTATACCAAAATATTGTCTATGAACACAATAATAATGGTATCAAAGAATGGCTTGAAAACTCTGTTCATGAGGTCCATGAATGCAGCTGGAGCATTTGTCAACCTAAAGGACATCACCAGAAATTCATAGTGCCCGTAGCGAGTTCTAAAAGCTATTTTAGATATATCCTCTTATCTGATTCTCAACTGATGGTACCCCGACATCAAGTCTATTTTTGAAAAGTACTTTACACCCTGAAGTTAATCAAATAAATCATAAATTCTTGACAGTGGGTACTTGTTCTTAATGATAACTTTATTCAAGTGCCGATAGTCGACGCACATTCTGAGAGACCCATCTTTCTTCTTGACAAAAAGGACAAGGGTACCCTACGGTGAAACACTCGGCTCAATGAAGCCCTTGTCAAGAAGGTCTTTCAATTGTTCTCTCAACTCATTAAGTTCTGCTGGAGCCATCCTATAAGTAGGTATAGATATGGGCTGAGTGCCTATCATGAGATCAATGCCAAAGTCTATGATTCTTTCAGGAGGAAGTTTTGGAAGGTCATTTGGGAGAACTTCTGGAAACTCTCTAACAACTGGAATAGACTGAAGAGCTGGTGGTTCTGATTCTGGATTAATGATGTGAGCCAAATGGCGAGACACCCATTACTAATCATTTGTTGTGCCTTAAGGTAAGAAATAAACTTACCTACAAGTGATGCTGAACTACCCTATCACTCTAAGACTTCTTCATTATGAAATTGGAACCTGACTATCGTCGCACGACAATCTAACATGGCATAGTAGAAAGACAACCAATCAATACCCATGATCGCATCGAAATCCACCATTTCTAACTCTATGAGATCAGCCTCGGTGTTGTGACCTCGGATTGAAACTATACTACCTTTATTGACTCTTATGACTCTCACTAACTCACCAACTTGAGTAGATACTAGGAATAGCTTACTAAGTTGTTCCGGTTCTAACTTGAGGTTAATTGCAAAGTATGGAGTCACATAAGAAAATTTTGAACTTGGATCCATTATGGCATAAGAATTATGTGAGCAGACTAAAAGTATACCTGTAATAACTTCTGCAGATGCCTCTGCAATCTGACCATCAAGTGTAGAAAACAAAAGGGTTTGTCCCCCTCCTTGAGTAACTCGATCTGAACCTCTACCTACCCTATGCCCGGTCTGATTATGAGAACCACGAGCCTGAGGTAGTGCAACTGTAGTGGCTGAGGAACTAGAAGGAAGAGTTGATCCACCACTGAAATTACATTGCAACTTTGGGCAGTTGGACTTTATATGAGCAATATCCACAATGATAGAAATCATGAAACTCAAGCTTGCACTAACCTGAATGTTGCCCCTTACATGTTCCATAAAGACCTTATTGGTGTGAATGTTGCTCAGCATGTCTCTGGCTATATGAGGATGATGTCCTAAAATTATGTTTCTGGCAAGACAGGTTTTCAAAACTCTAAGTATGTCTGAAGGAAGACCCACCACCTGACTGATGACTAGACTGAGCTGGTGCTAACGACTCCTTATTAGAGGAACCCCATCCACCTCCGTTGGATGTACCATTAAGCCTACCCGTTGTCCGGGTTTCTTGTTATGCTCTTTTTCCTCTCTCTTTTTTTGTCTGTCATTTTCTAAGTGCTTGGCGAATCCCATAACAGAGGAGAAGGCTATTATCCCTATCGCTGCAGCTGATGTCGTGTCCTTAATATGGTACGCCAACTGCCAACAAACCTGCGAATCTTTGTTTTTCTATCTTAGCCATATGAGGAACATGCTTAGCTAACCTTATAAATTCCATGTAGTACTCTTGCACACTTTTATTCCCCTGTTTGAGCTGTTCAAACTCTTTAGCATATGCTTCCCTATCCTTTTCCGCGATAAAGTTAGCCATAAAGGCCTCTTTAAATTCTTCCCAAGTAGGCGGGCCATCATCTTCATCTCTTCCCTTTTACCACATCTCAAACCAAGAACCGGCCACATCTCTAAGCTGGTAAGCAACGAGCTCAACAGCTTCATCATCAAATGCCTTCATCGCTCGGAGGGCTCTCTTGACACCCTCCAGCCACAACATTGGATCTTCATCAACTATGGAACCATGGAACACTGGAGGACTCAACTTTAAAAATGCATTCACCCTTGAGGACTTATAATTATTCTGTCTATTTTATTGAGGTGGAATCTCATCTTTTCTTTCGTTCTGGTTGGCCATGAAGGCTTTAAACATCTCCATAGCACTGTTGACTGCATTAAACATCTGACTCACCTCTGGAGATATAGTTGTCTGAGCCAGAGCTGCTGTTGGGGGTGGCGTTGGATCCTGAGGTACTGGATCATCACGTTCCATCCCTTCTTCGTGCTCAACCCGGGGTACTTGAACCCCCTCGGTGGATTTACCCTTCCTTTTCTGAGTTGAATCCTTCTTAGTTCTACCTGCCATAGTGGTAGCAATAGTTTCTCGAGTAGCATCCTAAGTGTTGTTGTCAGAGTTGCGAGTACGAGCCATTTATGAGAGCTTTGGAGAAAAAAATACATTAGATAATTTCTTATAAGTAGGCTCTACTGCACGATCTGAAGTACGAAAAAAAATAGACTTTTCCTAAATGTTTGTAGCCTCTTATGTATACGTATAGCACGCTTCATACCTATAAACATGACTCTACTAATACGCCTTCATAGACCCCTAGGACTCCATAAACCTAAGGCTCTAATACCAATATTGTCATGACCCATTTTTTAAACATGCCGATACCGACATCCGATCAATAAACATGACCGAGCGAACTATTTGCGCTTATCAAATCTATTATAACTTCAAACTTTATATGCCACAAGGCAATAGTATAACCAAATACTTTTAATTAATTTAAATATCTAAAATAAACCAACTCCAAAACTTTATTCATAGTAACCAATAAAATACTGCTAAGTTATTATCAAAAACATCTTAATCTTAACCCACCAACTATGTCTATGAAGCCTCTACTGATAAACTGACGCACTGCTCAGGACATGAGATTTTCTGTCAAGTTATCTAAGTGAACAAGGAAATAACTAAAAAAATATGACTCTAAGGAATACTCCACGAACAAAAGCGGAGCTCACCAATAGCACTACAAGGGAGGAAAGTCTTAAATTGTAGTCTGCTCACATGCAAAATCGGTCCTACGTTGTACCTAGGGGTGTGCTTCGAATCGATTTATCGATAAATCGAATCAATTATTTGTTACCGGTTTATCGATATTGGTTTATCGATTTCAATTTCGATTTTGAAATTTTCCTTATCGAGTTATCGATTTCGATTTTGATTTGTCCTCTTCGGTTTATCAGTTTATTGATAAACCCATAAGATATACTAAAAAGAAAAAAATTATTTTTTTTAATTTTTTTATCCTTATTCTATAATACCCTTTCCTTTATCCTAAGTCTCTAACCCTATTATTTTCTCTACCACATTTAAGGAATGATCATATTTAAAGTTCAAGGGAATGAAGTTCAAATTAATGAAAATTAAAATAAGTCGTGATGATTTTTTTTATACCATTGGAGTGTTGGTGGCATACATTCCCCAGACCCCACTTTGTGGGAACATACTGGGTAGTTGTTGTTGTTGGAGTGTTGGTGGCATACATTTGATCCATTACTTTAATTTTGTTGCATGTGCTTGTTGACATAATTTTTATTTTGTCCATGTTAGTTAGGCGTGTTTATAGCGATATACTTTTCGTGGAATCACGCAATTTTTCTTATTGGTGTAATCGACAACGAATCGATAAGCCCTAAAAATCGATAATCGAAATCGAAAAAAATGAAAACTTATTGAAACGATAATGCTAAGCGTATGTACAAATCGTTAATCGATAAGTAATTATTGATAATGGTCAAAATCGATTCGATAAACCAAATGCACACCCCTAGTTGTACCGCAGACCAATGTAGGTTCCCAAAAGAGAACGTCAGTATATTCATTGTACTTACTGAGTTTCAACAACATGGGACGAAACTTTAATAAAATATACATTACGAGCAAAGATTTTAAATACATCGGAACATTAAGCTTCTAAGAAGAATTTTAAAATAATTGCATAATAACACTTCATAAATATTCCAAAAGAATTGTTTTTCTTTTTTCCCTTTTTTTATAAAAAAAATACTTCACTTCGTACTTCGGGAATTCCAACTATCCTAACTTATTTTTGTCTTAGTCATTGTGTGATCGATATGGTTCTATCCCAACCTGATCGAATAGGCCCAATCCACGAGGTGCCACTCGCTTCATGGTTTTCAGCGCTCATATACTACAACTTAGCTTGGTTGGCACAAGTAGTTTCAGAAAGTCAATGCTTTCGTCAGGACCCTCGGCCTGGATGATGATCCATTCTCAGAATAGAGGATACTCCTAAAAATCTTTTCTTTCTAAAACTTATTCTTGTGATTTTCCAAGTCTAAATCTTTCAAACATACATATTCTGGAATCCTTAAAGGTAAGGTATGACATAAGAATGAAATAAACATTCAAAATTATTTCTAAAGACTCTTGCTTCATCATGAATTTTCAACATGAAATGGCATATAAGAATAACACAAAAATTTAAAAATTTATACACATATAATCTAAACTTTAGCTAGAAAATAATTCCAAGCTAATAGGTACATACTCACTCCAATAAAGCATATATTAGCTCTTTTATTCAACTCATCAAACACTTATGTGCGTGCTTTTGTGAGTTAAACCACTTTAATAAAGGGGTATATCAACTCAGCTCAAATCTGTTCGAGCCAATATGTAGGCCCTAGTCCAATTTATGCCCATCAAATAATTGATTCTACAATAACCGGTATATTTTAATTAATTACAAAGTTCCACACCTAAACATAAAATTTAATGTTGATAGAGAAAAATGGGAATTAACTATTCTACTACCACTTTATGATAATTGAAAATAGGAAATATTATATACCTTAGTTCAAGAATTAATGCTATGTAAAGATCCCTAGAATTTCCTTGTTTGCGTAAACAACCTTGCTACCTCTGTTTCTTATCGTTAGGTGAATGAACAGAAGTTAAACCTTCTGCTTTGTGCATGACTTGTCTAAGGCTTTTTGAGCCTATTATTTTCCTTTAGTCCAAGGATTAAGCCTTTCTTTCTCTCACGTACAGATTATTTTATGGGCCTTAGGCCCAATTTTAGGTGTCTTTTTTTTAGTTAAATAGTATTTAACTATATCCATTATTAATAATATAAGATATTAAAATTATTAATATTCCCCTAATTGAACATCCAATTATTTTATATATATTAAAGAAAAATATAAATTATAGTAGTGATTTGGTAATGATAACCAGTGCAAATGCTTAATGTGCTTAACATTTGAATAATTTTAATTTGTATTTAATTTTATCTTTGGCAAAATACATAAGTACCCATCTAATCTATAGCCCAAATTCCTTACACACTTTCTGAGAACATATATCATATTACACATGCAACCTTTTAAAATTGTGCCTAATACACACAACTTTTTTCTCGACCAACTTTTCAGAATAAGTGTGAAGTCACGCGCCAATAAGGTCGTGATACATGTCCTAACACAAGAAAAATAAAAGAAAATACTAAATTTACACAAATTGATAATATTTAAAAGAAAAAAAGAAAAAAGAAACAAAGCCCCTCCCCCATATTTCTAATCTGCTTCTGACATCCCCTCTCACCCATACTAATCGACCTCCTCCTCTAAACTCCATCACTCGTAGCAAATCCCCACCAGAACAAATAACATGAATTTTCACCATTTTTGACTATAAAGTTTTCACTTTTATTTTTAGTTTTTAAGTTTTGTTTGTTTTATTTACTGTGGAATCACCATGAAACCGCAACGACTTGTACAATATCGATATTGTTGCAGTTTCAACGAGATTTGACGCACGAAGTTTGGCGAAAACCTAAGAATCGGAGAAGATAAGCCACCCTGAATTGACGATCCGTGATTTAACGAGTTGGCCTTACCGGAGAAACGAACGCCGGAGGAGTTTTTTGGAACGTTGTTGTGACGTAGAACGCCGCCGACGGAGAAGTTGGCACCGGAACGACATTCGAATGATGGAAATGCCCTAGCTGCAGCTCCACATCTTGAAATGGCCATTGGATTTGTGATGAATTTAAAGGTTAAAAGTGTGATTTCACCGGCGACGCCGTCTACCTTCTCTAAAAGAAAATGAGAGAGGAGATTTTAGTTCAGAGAATCTATCACCAACTACTAATCACGCGAAAAAAAGAGAAGGTAGAAGAAGATTAGGAGATGCAAGAGGGAGGAGATGAGGAGGTTGTGGTTGTTGTTGGCTTCCGGGGATGATAGGGGCTTCAAATGGGGAAGAAGGGCTTGGATATATTTTTCTTTTCATTTAATTATAAAATTAACAAAAATAAATGGAAAAATAAGATTTAAACACGCGTGCTTGTATAAGCACTTGGACAGATAATGCATTGGGTTGACGCACTCATTTTTTTTTGTTAAACACGCGTGTGCCATCTGTCAAACGTAGTATGTATTAGGCACAATTTTAAAATGTTATGTGTTTAATATGATATATGTTCTTACAAAGTGTGTAAAAGGGATTTTGGACCATAAATTAGGTGGATACTTATGTATTTTACCATTATCTTTCTATATTATGTAAATTTAGATGGGTTAGTCAATACCATTTGACAACCGTAATATAGTAGTACTACTATGTGGTAGAAGAACTAAGGGCTAGAGCTCTTCAATCAGGGTTGTCATGCTTGGTCGTTTTAGTTGAAAAAAATAAGATTGCAAGAATTCTAAGAACTAACCTCAATAGTTACCTTTTTAATGACCTTGACGTAAATGTGAATGATTCTTGAAAGAACAATACTGGATTTCATTTTATTCTATTATAATTTTGTTCTCATAATATGCATAAGCTTTTTAATAATTTTCAAAGGATAATACGAATTGCGTATATACAAATTGTGAATTAGAAATTACATTAATATCAAAAGTTTTGGTCATGATGTACTAATTGAAACGTGAAAATGAAATATATATCGAAAACATCATTTAAAATAAAATGTTAGGTGAGAGATATGATTGTATCACATGTTTGGACCTAACAATATCAAAATTAATTTCATCACACATTGTCACACTGTACTTACCAGCCTCAACTCCACAGTCCACATGTTTAGAAGATCGTCAAATAATGTTGCATTAAAATTTCGTGTTACTCATCACACTCTTGTATAGTTTAATATAATAAAATAATTTTTAAAAGTTTTTATTGATTGGCATGGGATACACGTGTAACGTACGTGTCCAGAAACTAATAAATATTAAATGGGGCAAATATATGAAAAAACCACAAAATTATTACTCCATCCGTCCTAAATACGTGAAGTTGTTCAATATTGAGAGTCAAAGGATTATTCTTTGACCGTTTCGTATGCCTTTCAAATATGTGGATATATTAATTATTGTGACTTATTGTATTTTTTTTTCCTCGGACTTATAGTATTTTTTTATGTAGCTTTTAAATATGTGAGTTTTATTTTGAAAAGACGAAATACATAAATGGCCCATTCAAGTTGTCCTTAACGGTCAGCCAGATACCTCAACTGGCCTCATTTTCAGTTGGACACCTCAATTTATTTTTCAGTCTATCACTTAAACCCTTCAGAATGACATGACAAAGTGTGTGTTCTACACTCGCGTGACAGCAAGTTGAAAGCTTTCAAAATTATATATTTTTTTATTTAACTTGTAGAGCCCACGTTTCCTCCCTCTTTCTTCTCCAAAATTTTCTTCTGAACCTTAACCCACCATTATCAACACAACTTAACCATGATAGTGAATGTGCAAAAACAGTAGAAGCTATTCACTGCACAAGTTATTTTCACTCAGTCTCTTCAGCCAATCCCAAGAGGCAAAGTGGAGGTCGCCGGAATTAATGGAGGTCGCCGGAATAGATTTTTCGGCAAAAACCCGGCTTGCAAATAAGGTCAACGAATAACGATACTACTACCACGATTACATCGGCTACTTCTAAAATTCAACCCAAAAGCAAAGACAACAAACACCAGAAATTTGTTGCCGGTGGTCATGGTTGTTGCCGGCATCCATGGCTATTACCGACATCCATGGCTATTACCAAATATAAGGTCATGGCTGTTGCCCCGAGTGGTCATTCTCTATTTATTTCTTTTAGATTGTTGTATTACAGGTTTTGTGAAGATATATATTTTTGTTCATGTCTGATCTTTGCTAATTTATTGGGGGTGTACAGACTTTCGTGAAAGGAAAAGAGGAGTACAATCTTAAAGATGAAGAACAAGAGGGGGCGGCCGGGAGGCTAGGATTTATTTATTATTATTGCTTTTTTTTCTTTCTTTTTTTTATAATAGGTGGCAAATTTTTTAATTAAAATTACACATGGCATTTTCTTATTTGTTCGTTTCACATGAATCTGATAGTGTATTTCACGCGAGTGGGTCGATGGAGTCGCGTGTTTAATTGACCTACTATATTGAAGGCTTGAGGTGTGTGGCTGACCGTTGAGGATTACTTGGAAGGGCCATTTATGTATTTCGCCTTTTGAAAAACTAAACAAAGCAGCAGTTGCACTTGAAGCATATCTTGTTCTCCTTTTTATGTTTTCTTCGTTTTATTTACAGTCTGGAACTTGCTCCTATGTTCAATGGATGTATTGCACTTGCAAAAAAAAAAGAAAAAGAAGAACTTTCACAAAACTTTGTTCTGCCACCATATCTAATTGAAAAATATTTAGGCGCATTTGGTATTTACACAAAACCAAACAGTTAAAACATTAAACGAAAAAATTTACACATTTTGCATTTATTAGTTTGATAACAGCAAATACACATTGTTGGTTTGTCAGGTGCGCAAGGAAGTTGATTAGGTGATTGTCCCATTTAAACTGGCCCTCTTTGTCCCCAATGAAAAGGAAGCATTATTCAGAAGCAAAGGCACAAGTGACAACCCTAAAAAGATGCCATGGACCACTCAACCACTGCTCATCAATTCCTGCCACTACTTCTCCTCTCCTTTTTTCTTTTCTTTTTTTTTTCCCTATAATATCATATGATATCCTTTTTCTACAGTTTCAAGTTTAGGAATCTAAGCTCCCTTTTGGCCATGAGTTTTGTCAAAATAAATTTGAGATTTATTTTCAAAACTCGTGTTTGCCCATACATTTTGCCCATATTTCGGCCAAATTCCAAATCGCAAATTTCAAATTCCAAAATCAGCTATTGAGTTGAATTTGGACCAAAATTTCAAAACTTGCGAATTATATACATATTTTTCCAAAATAAAATTGGAAAATATATTTTGAAAACGTATGTCCAAACACATTTTCATCTTCAAACCAAACTTCACCCAAATCAGATTTTTCAAAATATATATGGGATCTATAACCAAACGAAGTAATAGTACCGAACAAGAAATATACTGGACACGTTTAAATAGTGAAGACTCTTGGTGTTGGAAAAATTAGTGTAAAGGGAATGTCGATCATTTTGATTGGGACTTTTTTTTTTTGAAATATTATTCTTATGTCTACTTATTATTTAGTAAATTATTTAATATTTAATAATGTCAAACTAGTCGTTATCTAGCCATTGGAGCTACACTTATATAATATGGTCTTTGGAGAGATAACTAACTTTTCGGACACAAGTTTCTGAATCATCTTCTTCCTCTTATATGCTGAGTTTTTTTCTTGAATTTTTTGCCGGTTTAATAACGGAAAAAGCTCGTTGAATTCTGAGTGATAGGCCTAATTTTATTTATTATTGTGTGAGTGAAATATATTTTTTAAGTATCTATTCTCCATAACCAATTTTCCAACACTTGGAACAGCTTACAGGATGTTCTTTAGGTTGTTCTTGTTAATCGTTTCATTATTAACAAATATATTTTCTGTTTACCTTATAATTCAAAGGGTTGTCTCAATCACAAAAGTTGAATCACTCAAAGATTTGAGTTCTTAAATTGATCAAACATAAGATGATCAAAGGAACAAGAAAGACTACAAGATCAATCTTTTATTACTCCACTACATATCAGTCAAATACTGCAATTTTGGCTATACATATGAATAGATTACAAAATGCCTTATAAATGTGTAAAATGTAAGAATTTCTCTTAAAGGATGAGATTTGTGAAAGCGAGGGGCGACTAATGTTGTTGCTAACTTCAAAAATTCTTCACTCCATTTAAAAGCTTGTTGAATTTTTTTATACAGGAGCTAGTGGACTGAATTCTCTGTTTCTCAATGAACAATCCCAGATAAATAGTATGTAAAATGGGAAGGCACCATAATCAATAGAATTGCCATTAACTTGAATATTTCTTGATAAATCATCCTTAACTAGTTAAAGCTGACACTGAAAAAGGCTCTGCAAATCAGTTTCAAAATTTGGCTGCTGCTGTACTACCTGCAATATAACAGTAACATATATTATATATCCACTTTTGGTACAAGGAAAACTTCATATGTATATCATAGTAACTGTTTTTTTTAGCAAGAAGTTGAAAATTACCGTAATAGGGGAAGAATCTGCTTCTGGAAATGACATTAAACAGTTTTCCCTTGTTTGAGGTAACATTTGTTGGTGTTGGATTAAGTTATATTCTGAAAATGTGGCAACATCTATTGTTGGAAAATTGGACATGTAAATGGGGAAATCTTTGGTGAATAAGTTATCTGTGTTCAAATCAAGCCTAGGATTTAGAGTAGCAAGTTTCATTGATAGGAACTCGACTTGTTTCTGTAGAGATTGAACGTAATTTATGATTTCATCCAGCATTCCAGCCTTGCCAGTCAATTTGTTGCAACCTGGTACTAAATCTTGTAAATATTTCATCTTCTTACTGATTTTCTCCCTTCTAGCCTGCAAAAATTCATTAACAAAATTTAAGCCAATTGCTACTGACAATCCGTTTAGACTTTAAATGAGACGGTTAACATGAGGTCCTGAGTTCGAGTCACTCTGTGTCACAAAACTAGCATAAATATTTATCTACTTACTCTTTCTGCTAAGCTGTGGCTATCAGTGGCTTGACCACGACGTGCCCTGACATGAATATAATCAGGTTTTTGAACCTCTGATGTCTTAGAATTCTCCTTTGAATTATTCCCTGAAGCAGCTCTTTGGCTTTTCTCACTAATCTCTGACTGAGATCTCTTGATTTTACAATCCTCTTCCTCAGGAAATTGCTGAATATAATTCAAACAAAGCCTTTTAGTTTTAAGTGAATTATACACAAGAATATATGAATAAAATGTGCCAGATTCATGTAGCTACTACAACTAGTTTAGGATTAAGGCATAGTTGATTGATGAATCGATAAACTTAAGTAGATACTAGTATTACAAACCTCTGCTTTTCTCTTCTTTGTTGACATCACATTTCCTCTCGGAGCTACAATTGTATCTAATTCTTTCTCTGGCGGCGGAGATACTGTTGTAATGGATGAATTCGAGACAGTAGAGAAAGAGGGACGAACCGTTTCTTGCCAATTATTGGTAAAACCATAGCCTGTTATGCCCTTATCATGTTCACTCCCAAACATATTGAAGTTAGTAAAATTCTCGTTCATTCGTTGATCAATTGGAATGTCAAGGCTGCCCATCATTTGCTCAGTAATCAAATTGTTAAACTGAGCAAGATTTTGCAGAGGAAGAGAAGAAAGCTGCTGTTTTGATTGGCTATAAAGACGTTCCAACACTGCTCTCTGTCTCTCAAGAACACTCATTTCCCCGCAGCTTAACATGTTTAGACAAAATCCTCTATTATTATTATTGTGGTGGTTTAAAATCAACTAAAATTTGTACTAAGTCTTGTTTGGTTGGTTTGTGAACCTCAACAAAGATGGAGAGGAGAGATTTATAGAGATGAGAAAAGGATTGCTAGATACTACTAGTAAAGAGAAGGAAGATGAGGGCCTGAGGGGCCAGGAAGGAAAAAACAACCATATCAAATCAATGCAAAATCAAGAATGTGGAGATAAGAAGAAACAGTGGTGGGGTTGAATGATGGTCCCCTACAGTAGTACTACTCTTTCATCACAAAGGAATCAAAAGCCATTGCAACAACAGATATTACGGCGTTTACGCCACAGGACACTTAAACATGTTTAAGATTTTAAACACCCTGATTATTGCAGGCAATTTGGTTACTGTAGCCAATAATCTCAATTAGGGCATGTCCTGTCTCATGGACTGTTTTCATCATCTGGTTATTGCATGGAAAGAAAGCTATTATGAACTAATGATCAGGGTTAGGGGATATATTTCAGAAGCATAATTCAGGAATGAAACTACTTTTGTCTGTGGATAGAAAAGGAGACAAAAACACTAGGCATTATTGGCGGTGGAGGTTGTCAGCATCAGAAAAAAAACATAAATTGAAATGGCTCTAAAATCTCACATGATATGTCGTGTGAGTGAGAGAGATATGGAGAGTTCAAAGAGATAAATTAAAGAAGAAAAGGGACTAAAGAATTAAGAAATCCTATGATCTAATCCAAAACAGTAGCATTGTGGTTTGATGATAAGGTAAAATCCAAAAGAAGAAACTCTCTCCTTATCATTGTTATTAGAAATTCTTCCAGAGCTTTCCTTCTATATAGCACCTCATACTATAGTTTTTATGTTAATATCAATTTAAAACCAATACTAACACATAACTTTTAAGGAGAATTTGATGTTACATGTTGTTGTGTTGTATTGTATTGTATTGTATTGTTACTTTAAATATAATATTTGTTTTGATTGTTACTCAAATTTTATATATCATATCATTTAAACGTGTCGTTACGTAACGACGTAAAATGTCACTTCATGGAATAATCGATTTGGTGCGGTCGCACGTTTCCTTATTTTTCTCTCTCATCTTGCCCTTTTTATTATTAATAATTTTATTTTATACTTTACCCTATCTTTTTATATATTTATATTACCTCTTACCTTACTTTTTCTTTATAATATTACAAGTTTATTTTTCATATTGTTACCGCATGACATGATGAAACAATAGCAAACAATACAATCTATTCAAATATTGTATAAATCAAAACGATTCAGTACAATACAATACTATACATTATGAAACGATATATAACAACCATCCAAGCAACATGGACACTATATTCCTACAAGTGGAATCAAATGAAAAGGTTCGTTAAATTTGTGAAAAATGGATTTGAACCCATGCCCTCTCACGAGGACCAGAACTCACCTTAGACCACTAGGCAGAACGCGTCTTAGACCACTCGGCAATCCTGCCTTATTTTGACAGTTTAAATTGCATGTATATTGTGTAAAAAAAAAAAAAAAATCCAGTGTCATTGTCAAAAGATATAGTAGCAAAATCCATTCAGTGAATGTTTTCACACTCAGCCACCAATTTCTGCCAGATAACATTTGCTGTAAATGATTCCCTGACAGTAAGTTAAGGCAACACAGAGCCAAATAAAGGGGCAGCTACAAACAAATTCTACATATTCTCGTTTCTCTTCTTTTGGCCACTCAAATAACAAGATATCAAAAGAGGAAGACTGACGTTCTCTTTAATTCTCAACTGAATTTCAACTTTCATTCAATCCCCACAATCATTTGAATTAAAATTAAGATAAGTTGTGGTCACACCTACAAAGTACAAGTCTTGGGCTATAACTACTAGCTCCTGTGCTAGCAACAAAAAACGTGCTATGAAATGAAATTGTACTGATAATATTTACAAATTTTCCAATTATACCCAATTCCGAGTAGAATAAAAACAAGCAGAGTTAGGTGGACGCAAAATCGTTTACCCGATGTCAGAAAATTATACTGTAAAAATTGGAAAAATACCCGCATATATAATTTCTTTAACATAAGGAAAGATTTATTTGTAGTGCCAAATGTAATTCAAAGAATTGTTTTATGCCACATTTAAATCTCATGTGTGACATTCTTACTTTTTTTTATTCCCTTCTAGAATTAATAGCTCTGCTACTGAAAACAGGTTATTAACGCATTTTTTTGTTTATCTGATAAATCACATTTTTCTCACGAGCATTTTGTCTAAAACAAGAAATATGCCACGAAGTTCATATTCTCTGAATTGAACAAAGGATGGGGAAAAAAAACGTGATTGGAAGTTGAAATTTGGAAAGTAAAAAAGAAAAGAAAAACATAAATAGACAATAACAGTAAAACAAAGGTAAACAATTAAAAATAACGAATTAAGCCCAGTTAGCCTGACTGCATTAGTTTCAAAAAGAAGTTAAAAGGAGTGGAGGATGACATCCATTTGGTTGAGAATGCAACATTTCTATCACTGTATCCCACTTATTATATCCAAGATTTCTTAATAAAATAGGAGTTCTATATTAAAATGTGTTCCCTTATCCCTTTGTTTTCTTTATTGTTTGACATTAGATAATCCTCAGTAGTCAAATAATACATATACATTATATGAAGAAAAAGAGAGACAAGATCACATTAGCATAACAAAGTTAGATGGAGTAGAAGATTTAAGGGACCCAATATTTAGAAAGAATTATAATACAACAATAATAAGATAAAGCCACTTTAGCATGATAGTGAGAGAGCATGGCCATGGCTAAAGTTTAGTCTCGTTGAATGCATCTCCATCTAACATTCGGGGTATACTCGGATGGATGAGATCACATTACCCTAAATTAGAAAGGTCTCGGGTTTAAATATTAGAAATGAAGAAATACCTTGTAATAGGTTATTTTTATCTTTAATACGTCTTATATAACATATATCCACAGAGGAAGGTCTTTTTGTAACGGATGACCTTCAAAATCATAATCTGTTGAGATATAGCGTTGAATTTGAATTAGTCGAGCAAATGAGTTCTAATAAAATTCTACGTGGTATAGAAAAAAGAATGGATCTCCATCTCGTTCATATGGGTGTGTCCCCCACCCTCCCCCATTAAACTCACCTTTCCTTTGTGTCATCAAAGGACCCCTCAACTAATTCTTTACCAAACGCTCAGACAAAGCCTTTGTTCCAACCCCACATCCCTCCATTTGCACAACACCAACAACCGAACCAAACATATTGTTTCTTCAACTAATAATTGTGGAAATCTGGTAGGAACTCCTATTTAATTTATTTCCCCAATTCTTATCTATCCTCTTAGTATGGATTGTTTTTGCTAGTTGTCTTTAGGATTAAATCATATTCTATATTGATATAATAAAGATTTTTTGTGCGTACAATTTGACGAGTTTTGACGGTGGTTAGCGCAATCATTGTTGTTTGACAGAGAAACAAGTTATTTTGAGATCATAAATGTGAATTATAATACAAGGATTAAATAGTGATAAGATTATTTAGTAGATCTATTTTAATTGGGAGATGTTTGATATGTTGAACAAAAATGAAAGATACAAGTATAATATAAAATACTATGTATTTAGTGTATGTTTGATCAAAAAGTATAAAATCTTTTGTTAAATTAATTAAGTAAAAAGATAAGGGGTTAATCCTAGTTAAAGGTAATAATCTTGGATCTAAATAAGTTTATGCGAATAATGCAAGGACCATGGAAAGGGATTTAATGCAACACACATTAAATGTTATGGTTAGTAATAGAAAGAGGGTAATGGTAAACAATAAATACAATAAATGACAATAAATATAAATAAAGGAGAAGATTCACTCACTATTGAATGAGGTGGATGATTCATCTCTCTCTCACAATGATGAGTGACGAGAAACTTATAAGAATATTGAAGACTTTCTCGCGAAAATGACAAGGAATAATCCAAAAGGACCAATCTCCTTAGAAAGATGTTCTTTGTATTTATCTAAAGAGCTTTGCTTTTCAAAAGATCTCTTATCATATAGAATCTTACATGCCTTTTGCCTTATCTCTCGTACTATTTATATGGTATATTCTCAATGAAACCTAAAAAGGTACAAATAAAAGGAAGATTCAATTGAATATTCCATTTGAAGGTTTCAAAGCTATACTAGCAGTTACTTCTGTCTGTGCTGCTCGACCTCAACCTGATGAACCAATCAGCAGCTTATCCTATTGATTACTAATCGACCTCGGCCATACTGCCCATATTGATAATTTTTTAGTTCGATTTTGACCCATACAGTTAGTCCCTCAACAAATCGAGATCGTCTTTTGGTCGACCTCGATGAGCGGACTTTATTAGATATAATTTCAGAGAATCGGATGGGGAGGTCGATTCGTGAGGATCACGGCCGAGATGGTGATGTGGCATTTTGAAGGCCACATGTAATGACGTTGTTTCAGTGTGACGTCATGGCCTCACGCTTCATCATATGCATCTTCTCGATGCGTTGCATCACTTCCCATGTCCCAGTTATTTCGATTCCGGTGCATTTGATGGTTAATTATCTCGATTAGGGTGTTTGCGTTCTTATAAATAGGGATGGGAACATTTCATTTAGTTTGCTGCATCTTCAAGCATTCGAACCTCCAAGCTTTTCTTTATTCTTCTCCGAACTCTTGCATTCCTACTTTGAGCAACTTTCGCCATTATCACTTCTTCTGCATTTTCAATTCCTTTGCATATACGTAACAAAAGATGGTTTGTGCATCAAATAACCCTGAGGAGACCTTTGACCCGGTTCTATTGTCAGTAGTCATGCCCTATCATGATGAAGGGATAGACATTGTTGCAGAGGGTGAAAGCTTTTCCACTATGGAGGAAATTATTCCTCGTAAGTCAAACTCCAGGTCAGACTTCTCGAAGTCACCTGCGGACGAGCCTAATCCTGTGAAGTTGTAGATGGAAGCATCCCATCTTGTCGAGCTTAGGGTCAAGTATAACATCCCTGCTCACATCGAACTAGTTCCAATTGGGAACGACGTGATCCAAATTTATCGTCCTAGAGGGCTATTCTCTTCCTGTCCCCTCGTTGGCGAAGGAATTCTACCACTACTAAGACATCTGTCCGTCCCAACTCTCCCCCTATATTTACAAACTCTTTCTTCTATTGATAAAGTACGTTGAGCTGGCCAATTGTGGGATTTCCAATCGACATCTGCTACACCTTTTCACGCCAAGATTTCACAATGGTACGATGATACAACTTTGCCATCGTGGGACCAAGGGGCTGGTGGTGAAAATGGATGATAAGGCAAATCGTCAATTTTAGTTCACCTTCTTCTACATTAAGATCGAGCAGGCGGTGGCGAACCCTAGTGGATTCCCTGAGGCGTGGAACTTCGCCCATAAGTGTTTTTGCTAACTGATTGTTTGTTGTCTCTATCTAGTGACTTAATCGTTCTTCTTCTTTTTTTGTGCAGTCGAGAAGGAGCCTCCTATGTTGGTCGCCGACATTCACGACTGGGTAACTCAAATTTTACCTCACGCGGTGGGGATCCGTGAGTGGTCGGTATTCAACAAGAAGTTTGGACTTAAACCTTCTTCGACCGGTAAGTCAAGTTTTGATCTTCAGTTGCTTCAACCTTAATATCGTCTTCTTTTTTACCTCATGAAGTTTTTTTTGTTGTTAGGTTGGAGGGCTCTGAGGAAAACAAAGGTTCCTACCCCCCCCCCCTTTTCGTCAATCGGGTACCTCGACCGGGTCTCTACTCACTGCGGCTGTAGGCGAGTCCATGCAGACTGCTACTTCTTCTCAAACCCCTGGCCTACGTAGGCCTGGCCTTCGAGCGGCTACCCCATTAGCGAAGATTTTGACTTCTCCTATATTGCATTTAATGGACAAGTCATCTTCGAGCGATGAGGAAGCGATTATGTTAAAAAGGTAGAGAATAGAAGTTGGCGGCGAGACGGTAGGAAGTGAAGGGTTAAGAAGGGGTGAGCCCGAGCTAGCCACGATCACATCCGAAGGGGCGTGGCTTCGAACGCTAAAACTTTTCCCCTTTTAGATGTAGAAATTGTTCCCTTTCCAGAGATTTCCGTGCAAGGAGAGGGCGATCAGAGGTAGCAAAGATCATTTCGAAGAGTGATCCATCATTGTTAGGTCAGGCCGACATACCCTCCTCTGTCGATGGAAGGGGGAGAAATATGGTCGTAGATGG
Organism: Nicotiana noctiflora; assembly: GCA_032618575.1. Lineage (NCBI taxonomy): Eukaryota > Viridiplantae > Streptophyta > Magnoliopsida > Solanales > Solanaceae > Nicotiana > Nicotiana noctiflora. The sequence goes on along the minus strand of JASVEL010012216.1, from coordinate 99,929 downwards.
TTATGAGTCTGGTTCAACGTCTACCCCAAAGATGAACGGATGTTCGATGAGGGGTTTACTCTGGTAGAGGTAAGAATGGAGGGATCTACTTGTACTATATTCATTCCCTTAGACTGTGACTTATTGACGAACATAGAGAGCGTAGTTCCTTCTTTGGTTCCTTTTTGCCATGGCACCAAGAACAGGACTTTAAGGATGTTTAAGGATGCCGATCTATCGTTAGGCATATCCGTAATGGCCTTGAGGGTAAGTTTATATTTTTGTTTTTTTTATTCTTTTACCTTACGCCCTTTCTCCTTTTTCGTTTTTACTGACTTTTGGATCTTTCTTTTACTTAGACTCTCATTTTGGAGATCGAGAGTGTCTGCTCAAAGGAGAAGCGGAAGGTTGTTTTTAAGAAAATATTGAAGTATCATAAGTATCGTGATATGCCTACCCAATTCAGCACTAACGGCAATTTCTTGTCTTTTAAAGATGATTTGGGGCAGAAGGATGATGAGCTCGTGAGGGTTATCGGCAAATGCAGTGAGCTTGAGGGAGCACTCAGAGCAAAGGAGGACGATCTCGAAGTGAGCAAGGAGGTTGTGGCTGAGTGTGTCGACCTTCAAGCTCAAATGGCGTCCCTGCGGGCCGAGCTTGAGTAGAGCTAACGACTTAAGTGATGAGTTGATCAAAAAGGTGTTGCTATCCAATTTTTCCATATATATTATAAATATGCATAAATACCTTCAAAATAGCATATATAAGCATGCATAAGGTTTTATAATCTTTCCCGTGATTTTAAGGATTCAAATTGATTTATTTTCTCCCCATTTATTCATAAAATTCCAATAATTATTTCCCAAATTATTGTTATGATGATTTATTCATTTAATTTCTATAATTACACTCAAATGTAATTAATATAAATTTGTATGCATTTTTGTAATTACATTTGGTATTTTTCAAGCTAAATTGCATATAATTGCAATGTTAGCCCATTTTAATGTATAATTATATTTTATACGTGTAAAATTGGCCCCTAAATTTAAAATAATAATTATATATTTTAAATCATTTGGTATAGAAAAATTATTTTTAGAAACTATTTTTTTATTTTATTAAAATTAAAATAGGGGAAATTGGCTATTTAAATCACAGCCATATTTGGCTTTCAATTTTAGCCTAATTGAACCCAATCCCAGTATAATCTCCTATTAAATAACCCGACCCAGACCCCAAACACTTCCTACTCAACCCAAAACCCATCAGGTCCTGGCCGTTGATCTAAAAGATCGACGACCCTCATTTGTTCTTTCCTTTTTAATTCATCCAACCCTCCTCCCCAACCCTAAATCATTTCCAAACCCTCGTCGCCTTTGAATTCTCTGGTCTTTTCTCTTCTCTCAACCTAACCCTAGCCTTCTTCAACCACCTCCTCCCTCTCTAGCCATCTCCAGCGACCCCCTTTCAACCCCGAGCCTCCAATGGTTTCCCCCTCGCCTTGCTCATCATCTCTGAGCCTTCAATGGCCCTAGGCCATACCGACTTATGTATGGGGTTGTTGTTTTGGTTGTTCATGGCTTCTCCGGTGTAATTTTGGGAAAAATCACACCATATTTATTATGATCTTTGAAGTTTATAGCAGGTTCTTCCGTTTCTATCTGGGTTTCCTTTGAAAACCTAACTTTTGTTTGAATCTCTTAGATCTGTGCTATTTTTAACGATTCAAGTCTATTTCTTTCTATGTTCTACATTGTTCTCAGACCTCTCTTTAAAGATCTTCAACTTTAAGCTTTTTTTACTTTCTTTAAAGTTAGGGTTTCTCGGAGTTTCTTCTACACTTGTTTAAACTGATTTTTCTTTATGTTTAAACCCCTTTCCTTTCTTATCTTGACTGATTCTATGTTCTTACTGCTCTTTAACTCGCCTATGTTAAAAAGCCCTAATTTTGTAAGATTTTCTTTGTCTTGGTTCTATGTGTTAGCTTGACTACTTGATTCTTTTTAAGCTTCTTTGGTTACCATGCTTCAAACGTGTTTTACTGTGTCCTTAGTCTACTTATATCACTTTTGGTAATTGTGTTCATCTTGTTTGTTCATCTCTTGCCCCTTTCTGTCGATATTGCTGACCTTGCATGTTTGTTGCGTCTGTTTGATCTTCTCTATTTATATGTTGAATTATAGAATCATGACTCCGTATTTATTGATTCTTATTTCTTTAGTTGATGGTTTGATTGAAATATTTTCTTTTAAAACCCTAAAGTTCTACATCGCTTGTTTAAATTGACTGGTTTCATTACCTTATTTGTTGTGGTACTTTATTCTAACTAAATTATTTTCGTAATTGAAATTTTCTAAATCTAGTCCTAATTGACTACCCTATGCTTACCGAACTTTGATTCTTTCCTTATTAGTCATTTACTAATTTTTTCTTGCCTCATATGCTAGTGGTTCTTACCATTTTAATTAGTTCCCTTAATTAAGGGAGTACTTGCCTTGATTTTCTTATTGATTGATTCTCAGTTTTTCAATATGCTACTATGATTTGACCTTATTTACTACATGTTTTCAAACTATAAATACACTAGTCTTTCATTAGCACAGACACGAACACTTGGGTTCAAAGACTATCTTTCATACTTTAAAAATCACTGCTCTCTCTTGTGTTATCTGCTATTGTTAGCCGGCTGCAAGCCAAGGCTAACCATTTGTTCTCTCTTGTTCTTTTAATTCTGCTTAATCTCCTCTTCATTGGTATGTCCTAGTTTCAATTCAAAGTTCTAACAACAACATGATTCTCTTATTGTTCAGTTCTTCTTGTTTTTGGTTTGCTTTTTTTTTTGTGATTCTATTGTGAAACTTGTAGTTAAGAACACATTACTAGTATGTTATTATGTCTTACCCTTCCTTTAGATTAGTATATTCCCTTTATGTGTGTTTCTAAGCATGTCTTTAATTGTCTCTCACTTGTTGTGTGCTTACCATACTATATCCGATAAATCCCAAATCCCTATCACCCATCTATGTGGTTGTGTTCTTCATGTCTAGTTTTGTGACTATGTCAGTGTCAGCTGTTTTTGAGCATGTCTAAACCAGTCCTAGACCCTGAATGGGTTTTGTGTGTGCGAACTTGGTTTTGTGAACTAGCCATGTTTGGACTGTGTTAACTATTCCAATCTCTTTTTCTCAAAGCATATATTACTTTCAAAAAAGGCTTTTGTTAAATACAGTTTATTACCAAAACCTTTTCAACTTGTGTCCACCACTTATCACTCTACTCTTAGATGATAAGTTATGCCCCCTCTAGTATGTGTACTGCCTTGGGATCCTTTGAGAACACTCTGAACTCTAGCATACTGAGGCTGGCCTTACCACACTGGACTTGTTCAATTCTAGGTTACTAATTCTAGGTGTAAGCACTGTCCGGGATCCTTGAGATCCTTAGGGAAGTTTGATGCACCTAGACTCTGATTTTTCTATGGAACTGAGGCATATAAGACCATTGGAGGCTTTGGGAAACCTGGGCCTAATTGAAGTCTCCCTATAGAATATCTTCTTGATTTGCTATTTTATTTATGTAATCCATTGGCTTGTAATGATGTGTAAACAAATATTGGGGTATTTAGTAAAAAGAGATAGGGAGATACATATTTCCTAGGGTAATACGGGTAGAAATCTTGCTCTTAGGACTTTACTTTTTCAAGTCTACTTTTTCTAAATAGAAAATATGTTCGTAGGACTTTACTTTTTCAAGTTTATTTGTTCTAAATAGAAAACATGCTCTTAGGACTTTACTCTTCTGATTGCCTTGCCAAATAGAAATCATGTCCACATGACTGGCCTTACCACACTGCACTTGTTCAATTCTGGGTTGCTAAGTCTAGGTGTAAGCACTGCCCGGGATCCTTGAGATCCTTAGGGAAGTTTGATGCACCTAGACTATGGAACTGAGGCATATAATACCATTGCAGGCTTTGGAAAACCTGGGCCTAATTGAAGTCTCCCTATAGAATAGCTTCTTGATTTCTATTTTATTTATGAAATTCATTGGCTTGTAATGATGTGTAAACAGATATTGGGGTATTTAGTGAAAATAGGTGGGGAGATACATATTTTCTTGGGTAATATAGGTAGAAATACTACTCTTAGGACTTTACTTTTTCAAGTCTACCTATTCTAAATAGAAAATATGCTCTTGGGACTTTACTTTTTCAAGTTTGTTTGTTCTAAATAGAAAACATGCTCTTAGGACTTTACTCTTCTTTTTGCCTTGCCAAATAGAACACATTTCCACATGACTTCACCTTTAAGTTTGTTTACTCTTCAAGTAGAAACCATGTCTAGAAGGTTTTACATTTTGTCATGTTTTAGAAACCTTGCATATAGGTTCCAAGAAATCATGTCTTAAAGTCATTTTAATAATAGATACCATGCCTATAGGACTTAATTCAAATATAGTTATAATTAGTACTTATGTATGTTGCCACATTTGCAAATCGACTAAAATTAGTAATACACCTATATATCATACCTATAGGGAGTCCGACTCACAATGATGTCTGTTAATCTAATTTAGTCTAATGAGCTCCTTTAATTACACCTAGTTTATTCCTGAATTGGTCTTATTAAGTATTAAGACAGTTCTGAAACAAATTCTTTCAAATTGCCTCATTTTATTATATATCATGCCTATAAGTATTAAATGAGCCTATTTCAAAATCTGTTCGTTTTTACATTAATAGATATCAGTATCTTGCGTATAGGCATGCCTCTTGGGCACTTTCAAAATTGCATTCTCTGAAACTATCTTTATCGCTTAATGTTTTCTGATCTTAACATGCTTTAAAAGGAGTCCTTCGGCAACTGCTAGGGTATAATTTCTGATTCTAAAAAGGGTGTTTGTTTGTTTCTGCATATTCACTTAGATATCCTGCTTTAGGACATAGTTTAATAAAAGACCTTGACTGTGCTTGAGTTGTGCTGCTTATGTGTTTGTTTGAGGAGGAAACTCTGAGCCGCTTAATTGCTCCCATTATGTGTGAAAGTCCCAAAATGCTTTTGACTGCCGCCTTAGGATTTTCGCCTTTTAAAACCTTAGGGGGTATGTCTAGAACAACCTATAGGTAGAGGTCCTATCTCCCTCAAGAACCATTAAGAAGGGACGGGTAGCAGCAATCGTTGACCAAACACTCGCTTTGCATGACCAATAAGGGGACGGGAAGGGTAGACATGGATATGATGACCGTTGCGCTAATGCCATGAGTATCCCCTTTCCAAGGAGTGATTACCATGCATTGTATTGATGTGATCCTATAGGCTAACCAACCCAGACCTGCCCCCCCCCTTCCCAAATCGTCTTTACTTGAAGCTTTATTTTCTTTTTATACATACAAATTATTTAAATTCTTATTTAAGTTATACAATTCCCAACATGCTCTTCTTGCAATTATCTGCTTCTACTGTTTATTTTATTTTGGACTAATTCGTAAGTACAAGTTCGGTCGGGATCCACATTTGTGGACTAAGAGGGGTGCTTAACACCTTTCCCTCGAGGTTACTTTGAGCCCTTACCATAATCTCTGGTAATGCATACCAACCCAATAGTTAATCGCTCTAGGTGCCCAAATGCACCATAATCCGTTAGGTGGTGACTCTTCAAATACCCGATTCCCAAAAAGAAATGAGTCATTACACCCCGTGAATGTCGAAATCATGACCCCCTCCCCGTCAAAAAGGGAGGGGAAAAAAGGGACGCGACAAAAGGTGGTAGAGTTGGAGAGGGTCGAGGAGGCCAGGGCAACGGCTTTGGCGAAGGTGGCAGTGTTAGAGGATACCATCTGCATCCTCAGATTTGAGCGAGCGAATGATGCAGAGACGATCGTCCTTAAGGAGGCAAGGTTTGAAGAGCATATTGGTGGGCTTGAGAAAAAGGTTTGGGACCTTAATAAGCATATCGTCATTCTTGAGGAAGAAAATGTGCAGCTACTGGATCAACCATTTTTATCTCGCACTTCCACTTATCCTGATGTTTTGTGGGATTTGTACGATAAGTAGATTCATTCAGCGGATCAACTAGATATATTCAGGGGTTTGATGAAGGCAAGGAGTGTTTCCGAGGCTGAGTTTGAGGATGCTCATGCTATGGCGCGCGTAGCTCGGGTTGCCTGTAGTTACGATCCTACTATATTGGGGGCTGGTGATCGTGAATATGACTTGGATGGGCTTGCGTCCGGTGCCTTGTATGATGATGAATACTCTAATTTTGAGGACGATGGTGGGGACGATGCTGCTAAGTAATTCTTTTTTGTAATGTTTTATTTTTATTTTTGTAGGCGTCTGTTCGACCCTTGTAATATACTTTTCGATTTGGAATGCTACTTTTAGTGTTTATTTTTTAGCCTTTTGTTTTTTTCCTTGAATATTTTCCTCAATTTATTGCCTTGATTAAAAGAATTGTGTTGGTAGGCGTTAGCTCAAACGTGATCGAGTATATTTGATTAATTCGAGGGAGGTCGAGTATTACTCTTAGATAATTTGAACGAGGTTGAATGTGAACTGATTCGAGAGAGGTAGAATGTGATTTGATTCGAGCGAGGTTGAATATGAGTTGATTCAAGAAAGGTCAAATGTTACTCTTAATTTATTCGAGCGAGGTCAAATGTGAGTTGATTCAAGCGAGGTCGAATGTTACTCTTAGTTAATTCGAACAAGGTAGAATGTGAGTTTAATCGAGCGAGGTCGAATGTGAGTATCTTGATTAGAGCAGTGTTAAAATTTGGTGGAGACAGGCGGACATGGTGCGCTTGTCTTCCTTTCTTACATATATACATTGGAGAAGTTTACACATTTTTCGGGCTAGTATTCTAGTCCCAGTCTACCTAGTACCTTTATTGTTCAACCTGGAGAAGTATCAGAGGGGCCGAGCAATGAACATGCTAATTCTTACTCACCTGCTCATGCTTAACTTCGAAATGTCCTCCTACTCACCTCACCTCACTGAGAGAACCCAATTGGTACGAAACTCAGGTGTTAAAAACCTCCCCGTGAAAACCCAATTGGTACAAAACTTAGGTGATGGCCAAGGAGTACAGCTTGGAGAACATCTTTCTTTAGAAGATGAAGTACTTGAGGTGGGCAATGGTTTGTTTTGTAGTAATTTTCCTTCCATCATTTCAAGTTGGAATGACCCTTTGTTTACTGCCTCCGTAATTTTGTATAGGCCATCCAGTTAGTGCCTAGATTTCCTTCTCGTGGATCCTTGCTTGCATGTGTTTTGGCTTTGAGAACATAGTCTCTGACTTTGAGCTGTCTGATCTTGGCTTTTTTGTTGTAGTATCGCTCTGCTTGTTGTTTCTGGGTGACCATCCTTATATATGCCATGTCTCTTTGTTCTTTGACTTCGTCGAGGTCTTGCCTCCAACTTTAGTCATTTCTCGGCCCGCTTTCATGTAAGTACCTTAGATTTGGCTCTCCCACCTCGATCGATATTACCGAATCGGTCCCCTAGACAAGTAAGTACGGTGTTTCTCCTATGCTTGTTTTGGCATTGTGCGGTATGCCCATAGCACTTCTGATAGCAACTCTGGCCATAGTCCCTTGGCATTCTCGAGCTTCTTTTTCATGATATTCAATATTGATTTGTTGGAGGAATCCGCTTGCGCATTACCCATGGGATGATATGGGATGGAAAGTATTCTTTTGATATGCCATTTCTCTAAAAAATCAGCAATGTTTTTCCACAGTAAATTGAGGACCGTTGTCACGACTGATTTCTTTGGGGACGCCAAAGCGGCACACGATATTCCTCCATATAAAGGTGACTACTTCTTGCTCACATATTTGGGCGAATGCACCTACTTCTACCCACTTAAAAAAATAGTCAATTAAAACTAAAAGAAATCGTATATTACCTCGTCCCACTGGGAGGGGTCCGACGATTTCCATTCCTACTTGATGAAAGGTCAAGGTGAGGTGACTGAGTGGAGGTGCTCGCCCGCTTGGTGGATCATGGGGGCGTATCTTTGGTATTGTTCGCATTTTTCTACAAAGTCAGTGGCCTCTTTTTTCTTTGTGGGCCAGTAGTAGCCTGCTCGTATGAGACATCTGACTAGGGTTCCATTGATGGCATGCTATCCACAATGACCATCGTGGACTTTCTCTAGAATGTACAACGTCTGTTTTGAGATTAAGCATTTTGCTAGGGGGCCGCCATATATTCTTTTTTTTTTGTAAAGGTAGTTGTTGATGATGTTGTATCTGGCTGCCTGCATTCGAAGCTTCTTGGCTTCTTTTTTATCGCCTGGAAGCACTCCGTCCTGCAAATATGTAACAATACGATTGCGCCAGTCGTAAGTTAGGTTTATAGTCCGTACCTCAGTTTGATCGATCGATGAGTGGAGTGGAGTGACCACATTCCTTTTTTCGGTTATGCTTTGAGTGGTCGCGACTAGTTTGGCAAGGCCATCTGGTTTGATATTATGTGCTTAAGGGATTTGGTCGAGCTGGCATTCGTCGAACTCATGTAACAAATTGCAGGTCTCGGCCTGGTAAGTTTTATAGTCTTTGTTCCTTGATTTGAAAAGTCCCTGTGACTTGATTGAGGACGAGCTGGGAGTCACATCGTAAGATGACTCGCTTCACTCTGTACATGAGTGCTAACTTTAGCCATGTAATCACGGCCTCGTACTCGGCTTCGTTGTTAGTCATATCTGGGCATTTTATGGACTAGCGAATTACTTCGCATATTGGGACCTCGAGCATGAGTCCCAGTTCCGATCCCCAAGCGTTAGAGCGCCATCGGTATACAAAACCCATAGGTCATGTATTTTGGGGGAAGTATGGGTGACTTTCTTTTTGACTTCAGCCATGTTGATACCCAATTTTTCTCTCGTATATTTTAAATATACATAAATACTTTCAAAATATTGTACATGTATTTACAAACATGCACAAGTGTTTTACAATTTTTCTGCAATTTTTCAAGGCCCTAAATCTATTTATTTCTGTATTTTTTTAATTGCATAAATATTCAAAACTATCTCTTATATTATTTTATGATGATTTAATCAACTAAATTCATCATTTATGTTTATGTGATGTTCAAATACTTTAATTGAATTTTTTATAATTACACTTGCATTTTTAAGACTATAATTGCATATTTTGCAAAAATTAGCTTATGTATGCATTATTACATTATCTCACCCAAAAATGGCTTTTTGCACTTTTAAAATATCGAGTGATTGTCTTAAAATATTTTCATGCACAAAAATCATTATTTATAATCTGTAATTATTTTACAAATTATTTTATTAATTAATTGGGTATTTAACTAATAGCCTATTTAATTTCTTTAATTTTTGGACCTAACTCCTAAATATTAGCCCAAATCCTTTTAAAACAAGCCCAATTCACCCCCAGGCCCAACATATACCTGCCTGGCCCAATAACCCCATTTAATCGTGTCCGTTGAGCTTTTAGATCAACGGTCCACAATTAACCTTACCATATTAATCCCAAATGACCCCCTAACCCCCTTTACTCTTTCATTTTCTCTGCCTTCGTTCCCTAAATTCTCTGACTCTCTCTCAATTCGCCCCTAACCCTAATCATTGTCACTGGCAAAAACTCCCATCTATGGAGTTTCTGTGAGTTCTCCGACCATTGTCGGCCTTCTACCTCTTATGGTGGTTCGATTATGTCGATTTATGAAATAATATCGAAGAGGTTCAACTTGGATGTTTTGTTCAAAACCTTTCATAGGCTTGTCTATGGCCATCTCCGTTTGTAAGCATTATTTTCTTCATGTTTATGGCTCGAATCTGTGGTTTTAAACTAGGTCTCTTCCATCTCTGTCATTTATCTTAAAACCCTAATCTTATTCCACCTCGGTATGTTTAGATCCTTGTAGATCAGAAACGTTGAAGTGTTATTTGGTATTTTCTTCGAAAAAACCTTCTGTTTTCATTATTATTATTCGATTCTAGTATTTTCTAAGAACTACGATTTCGTCCTAAGTTCGTTTCAAATGGTTTTTAACTTCCAAGTGTTTGAATCTTATTATCTTTACTGGTTTGACTAATTTTGTGTATATGCTTTAAACCCTAGTTCTTTCTATTTTTTGCATTGATTACTTCAATCTTTTTCCTGTTATTTGTTTATCTCTATCAATCAAATATATTGACTGATTTTATTTAGGGTTCGAATTATATTTTCCTATTAAAATCAGTACTTCTCTGTGATTTACCTATTTTTGTCACGGCCCATTTTCATAAATAGGTCATAATGGCGCCTAATACCATAGTTAGGCCAGCTAAATTGCAAAATTATGATTAAGTCCCTAATTTTAGTTTAGCCAAAACCAGATATACCAAGGTTTTCAAGTAAAATGAAGAAAACTAGCAAAAATCATAAAGTGCCGACATAGCGATACAAATCCCAAAAATGAATATCTACAGTATGTGCCAGAACCCGGTGTCACTATCTACGGGCGACCAGTAGAGCATACACAAAAATATATAAAACACTATCATAGTGTCCGAATCAGGATATACAGAAAACCATAAATACAAGAAAGGACTCTTTCGGCTGCGGATCGGCATGAGAAAGAAGGCAGTTCACCGTAGAATTTCCTGAGCGAGCTCACTACTGCGCACCCGGATAATGTCCAGATCCACCTGCCTCAAAACCTGTATATTTAAGTATAGAAGCATAGCATGAGTATATAAACCACATGTACTCAGTAAGTCCCGTCTGATCTCAAAGAAGTAGAGACGAGGGGTCGACTTGATACTTACTAAGGTCAAAATAATATGATATAATAGAGTGAGATGTACAATACAATGAATTACTAATAACACAGGTTCAACAGAAGGGTTATACTCATATTCTTGCCTTAATCCAATTACCGGTTCCTTCTTTTTTATACAATGAGTAATCGTGTCATAACTAACTACAAATATATAATCATGCACAAACATGCCGAGGTCGACGGCCCGCTCCAACAGAAATAAGTCCACTGCTGAGGGTTGAGCGGCACGAACCATAGATGCATCTATTATCACCGAGGCGATTTGCCCGTTCCATAATTATCAAGAAAGTATCAAGAAAAGCACATAAGGCTCAATTACATACAAGGGCATTCCTACCAAGGCTCATCAATTTTATATGTTCACTTTCATGTTCTCAAGTCTCTAGCAATTTACGATCATATTGGCAATTTTAAAATAAGAAATATTCTCCAATTAGACATGCGTGGGTTCTAAACTACCCGAACAATTTTTATATAGTAGCTACGCACGGACTCTCGTCACCTCATACGTATGTAGCCCCCACATTTAGCAACAATTACTTATTCAAAATCTTATGGGGATATTTCCCTCTTACAAGGTTAGAAAGGCGAGTCACCTCGCTTCGAAGAGCTCTTTCAAACACAAAACTAGGCTTCAAGCTCAATTTGAAGCCTAACAAGCACCAACTAGTTTAAATAAGGCAAGAACTAATCAATAAATGCCCACAAGATTGAATTCTAACTAATTAAGTGATTTCCCAACCTTTCCCGCGAGTTTCCTAAATTCCGACCCCAGGCCCACGTGCCCGAATTTTGAGATTTTTCGAAGGAAATTATTCTATATAACCTAAGGATTACTAATATATGAATTTTAGTTCATTACATAACTAATTAGGTGGTTAAATCATAATTTTACCAAAACCCTAGGTCTAGCTCTAACCCTTGATTTTATTTGATTTTTTTTTGTGTTAAATCTACCTAATGTTCATGTATTTAAGCTAAGAGTGAGTGGAGATTACTTACCTTGTGATGTTATGTTGAAACTCTCTCTTTGAAAGCTCCAAAATCGCCCCAAAATTGGATGAGAAATGAAAGAAAAAGGGTTGGAGTTTGTATTTAATGAACTCACTGACCCAGAAATTTTTGCTTCTGCGGGCATATTCCTGCACCTGCAGAGTCCGCTTATGCGGTCATTTAGCCACTTCTGTGTTTTGGGAGGAGTTGACCAGACCACATATGTGGTCATTTGTCCGCATAGGCGGGACCACTTTTGTGGTCCCAATGGCTGCATCTGCGATTCCCCTTACCTTCTCCCTTTCCTATTTTGCTGTCAGGTGGCCGCTTATGCGGTCACCGCTTCTGCAGGCAAAGTGCCGCAGATGCGGTTTTGACAGAAGCAGCAAATGTTGTTTCTCTTCAAATTTCGACTTCGCTCGAACCTCGACCATTTGACGCTCGGGGCTCCCGAGCCCCGCCCGAACACACCGACAAGTCTGAAATCACGAGGCATACCTAGTCAAACCCTCAAAACACCCAAAACAACACTAAATCAAGGAAACGAACCTCAAAACCAAGTGATCCAACTTAACGAACTTCAAGTTCTTGATTTCCTATCAAAGGGTCAAAATGCCCTTAAACTACTCGGATTGGACTCCAAATTTTGCGGGTAGGTCCTAACTGATATTTCGGACTTGCACCAAGTTTCAAAATCGAAATCCAAACCTGACACCTATGAAAACAATAATTTCTTAGTTTATTTAAATCTTTGAAACTTAAACTTAACAATTTTACATAAAAATTCATTACTCGGGCTAGGGATTTCGGCATTCGATTTTAGGCATATGTCCAGGTCCCATATTTTCCCACGGACCATCAGAAATTCCCGGATCGCAATTGCGAGTCCTTTTTCCCAAAATATTGACCGAAGTCAAACTTGGCCTTTTTTAAAAAAATTTAAAGAAGCAACTAGGTTTAATCTCGCCCGAAATTCTTCTAACTTCCGAATCACCCACCCCCACAAGTCATAATTTAGCTAAAGAAAACACAGAAAGTATTATTTAAGGGAACGAGATTCAAAAATACAAAACGACCAGTCGGGTCGTTACAATTTTCTTTATTTGTGACTTTAATTAGTACTTCCTACCTTAATTAGACTATTAGTATGATTTAGAGATTTAATTGAATCTTATATGGTATATGATTAATTTGGTTACCTTATTTGAATCCCAATCTTAATCGTTAAGGGATTCTCCCCAGTTTAAGAGGGTCCTTTCCGGATTTTTCTGTGGGAATTGATCGAGTTAAATCCCCAATTAACCGATTGATTTATTGGATTACCATGTTTTATGAACTCTTATTTATTCTTTGCCTTATTTTTCTTACTTTACTAAGTTCTATATGAACTCTCATTTTGACTTCTTTGAAAAAATAATAGTTCAAACATATACACACATAAACTGTCTCTCATCTCTCTCTCCGCTACTTGTGTTTATTGCTTGTCTAGCCGGCTAAAAGCCAAGGCTAGGATGTTGAAGCCTGCTTACTTTACCTTCTGTTTCTGCTTCCTTTAACTGGTATGTCTCTATTCCTAATGTTGTTTATTATACTATGAAGCTTGAACTTATGTGTTCCCGCACATTTTACTTTACCTCAGTCTAATCCATGCCTTTTATGTATTCTAATCAGCATGTTTATTACTGTGTTTAAATTTGTCTATTTCCTGTTTATCATCTTAATCAACATGTTTACCTTCTATTTAATTTTCAAGCTCTTTTGTTCATTGCTTTAGACCAACATGTGTACTTCTGTGTTCAGATTTCAATATTTCCTGTTTATTTTCAACAAGCTTACTTCTGTGATTAAGTTTCAACTTTTCATGTCTATTACTTTAAGTTGGTATAATTTTTTCTACCCTTAAGTATGGATATTAGACTTAGGTATCTCCTGTTAACTAGCATGCTTTCCTACCACCATGTTTCTATTTGCTCCTGATTCAAGATTCCTGTGTTCCCCAACCCCCGATCCCCTCTATGTGAAATTGTTTATCCTCAGCATTCCATATGCTTACTTAGGATTAACTAATAGACCAAGTTGAATGTGAGGCGTTGCCTTGAGTTTTTTTACTATGTTCTGTGTGCTTTTGGTTTGCTGAACATTTGTTCAGAATATTTCCTAAACTATTTTTCACTCCTGATATGTCTTTACCTCCACTGTTTCATACTTCTAACATGTTTTCACTTCTAAAACTATTTTCTTAAAAACTCTCTCATGTTTTTGACTCATATTTTTAGAATACCTAGGGTCTTGCCCCTCCAGTGTGAACATTGCTTAGGAATCCATGAGGCTCCTCTGAACTTTAACACACTGGGGTTGGCTTTCCAAACTTGTTCATAAAAGGGTTGCTTTGAAGTTTTCTGGTGTGAGTATTGCCTAGGGTCCCTGAGGCCCTTGGGAACTTTGACACACCAGGATACCATTGGGTGCACTACGATAGTGTTGGCATGGAAGGCCTAATTTTTTAGATTTATGGTTTGAGCCTGTTCAGACTCCTTATAGTTGTAGTAATTTCACTTATGTAATTCATTATTGATGTTTATCTGTAATAATATTTTTTGTAAATAGATATTGGGGAAAATAGTAAAAAGGGGGATTCTTGTATAATTCTTGTGGGAAAACTGGGTAGAAATCATGTCATTAGGTTTATTATGACTATTTGCTTGCATTATAGATCATGTTCTTAGTATTATTTATTTGCATTAGACACCATTCTCATAGGTTATTGTAATGTCTGTTATTTAGATACCATGCCTATAGTTTATTGCAATGTCTATTTAGATACGATGCTTATAGGTTATCATAATGTTTGTTCATTTAGATGCCATGCCTATAGGGTTTAAAAATCAATCATACATTCCATATACCATACTTGTAAGTTTACTATGATACCATGTCTATGAATCAATTCTGCATTCTAGATGCCATGCTTATAGGGCTTAAAAATCAATCTTGCATTTTAGACATCGTGTCTGTAAGTTTAAAATTAGTCTTTACATGTCGACAAAGTTTAAATCAGTTTTCTGCACGTCAATAAGGACCTTAAACTATTACTGCATTTAGATTCTATGCCTATAGGATTTTAAACTAATTTCTGCATTTAGCTACTAGTGTCTACAATCCTAAAATCAGTCACTAGACCTAGACAACATGACTACAAGATCCAAACTGCCTGCTTAAAATTTTTTAATGGTTTACTGTATTCCTGATTAATGACTAGATACCATGTCTATAGGACATCACTGTTACGCACCTAGGCAAGCTCGTAGGGTGACTAAAATCATGTAAATTGTAAAATTATGCTTTTTGTTATTTGTGAATTGTCCAGATTCAGCAAGCCCAAAAATCAGTAGACAAACTGACTAGATCTTTATTGCCTCGCTTTAACACAATGCTGTATATTTTATTTGTCATGCTCACCTAGATATCCTACTCTAAGGATCCTTTGAGATATCTGAAATCCTGTTGTTTGTTTTGTGCTATTATCTGCTTATGTGAGGAGGTAAAAGTGATCCTTTAATTTCCTTTATAGGACTATCCTATTTGTTCTTGCTTGTCGCTTAGATTTTTCTCCTTTAAGTACCTTAGGAAAGTCTAGAACTGCCTAAATTGGAAGTCCTAAACACCTTCAGGGTCATAAGGAAGGGACGGGTAATGCACGCATAGAGTTCATTTAATTAAAATTGCTTATATAACCACTAAGGGGAGAGTAATTGGGTAGCAAAAAGATATAATAATCAGTGCGCTAATGCCACATGTAACCCCTCTAGTTGAGGAAGGTTTACCGGGTATTGTACATATGTGATCCTGTAGGCTAAAAAAACCCAGGATCCCTTTTACTCCTTGTTTTAAATGTAATACCAATTTGTCTAAAAAAAAAATTCTGTTTATATGACTAATTCACATAACTTGAGTTCGGCCAGGACCCACCATTGGGGACCGCGAGGGGTGCCTAACACCTTCATCTCAAGGTTATTTTGATCCCTTACCCAATCGATGGTAATGCAAATTGGTTTTATGAGTTACTTGCTTTAGGTTCCCTAAAGAACCTTAAATCTGTTAGGTGGCGACTCTTTAAATTCTGTACCCAATTCCCAAAAGGAAATGAGTTGTTCCCAATAAATTTCGAAACCTGGATCCGCGAGGAAACATGAGGCGCGACAAAGCATTATTTTTGTGTTGAAGTCAGCGAGCACTTGTGACTTTATCGCCGTTCGCGGCTGACAGGTAATATCGTGCTCCCTCAATTCTATAGCCAATTTGTCCAATCTGTCTGATAGCTTGGATTTATGAAGAATACCCCTCAAGGGAAAGGTCATGACTACCGAGACAGGGTGACACTAGAAATAGGGTCTTAGATTTCGTGAAGCTATGACCAAAGCCAGGGCTAGCTTCTCGAGGTGTGGATACCTCGTCTCAGCGTCAACCAGAATTTTGCTAATATAGTAAACGGGAGATTGCGTACCTTTGTTTTCTCAGATCAGGATCGCACTCACGGCCATGTCGAACACGGCTAGGTAGATGATGAGAAGTTCCCAGGTTTCGTCATGACATCATATATTTTCAGGTAGGGCAGCATTTTGAAGGTTTTAGGTATGGCATGTGATGCAACTTCTTCACTGTACGGTTTCTCAAAGAACCGGCCGACATCCCTTTTTGGTAAGAGTTTTGGGTCGCTTAGTATTTAGTCTACCCTTTTCTTATGCTCTTTCATTTGTTCACTAAGCATTTTGCTCTCATTCTCCATCTCTTCCAGCTTCCTCAAAATGTTTGTGAGGGTGTCATTACCTACATCACTCACAATGTGATTAATACATGTCACAAAAGGAGGGTTGTGTTGCTCGCCTGTCATTGGTGTGATACAGACTCTCACAGTTTCTCTGTTCGTCCTTTGGGCGGGCTTGTTGAGAATGCTGGTCAGCGTGGTTGTCCACCACGCCTCGAGCAGCTTTTTCACTGCTTGTGGTACCTCTTCCCTTATGGATGTAAGGCCCCTTTACCGTGTGAGGTTGTGATGCTGCCATGAGGATGAGTCGAGCTATTTCGTCGGAGAGATGTATTTGGTGTTACGTCCTTACCCTCCGTTTCATCAACTTCGTTGATGGTTTTAAGGAGATTGACGTAAGGTCAGCTATCACGTTCCTCTTTTCCTCTCCATTATCTGCCATGTTAGATTTGTGTACAAAAGGAAGTGTTTTATTTTTTCATTTTTTTCTTCTTTTGTTATTGATCAAGAGGAAACTAATATTTTAACTCAAAAATCCCCACAAATGGCGCCAAGTTGTTTGACCAAAAAGTATAAAATCTTTTATTAAATTAATTAAGTAAAAAGATAAGGGGCTAATCCTAGTTAAAGGTAATAACCTTGGATCCAAAACAAGTTTATGCGAATAACGCGAGGACCGTGTGAAAAGGGATTTAATGCAACACACAATAAATGTTATGGTTACTAATAAAAAGAGGATAATGATAAACAATAAATACAATAAATGGCAATAAAATGTAAATAAAGGAGAAGATTCACCCAATATTGAATGAAGTGGATGATTTCTCCCTCTGATAATGATAAGTGAAAAGAAACTTATAAGAATATTGAATACTTTCTTGAATATGGTGGAAATGACAAAGAATCATCCAAAAGGACCAATCTCCTTAGGAAGGTGTTCTTTGTATTTATCTAGAGAGCTTTGCTTTTCGAAAGAGTTCTTATCATATAGAATCTTACATGCCTTTTGCGTTATCTCTCATACCATTTGCACGGGATATTCCCAATAAACCCTAAAAAGGTACAAACATAAGGAATATTCAATATAATATTCCATTTGAAGGTTTCAAAGTTATACTAGTCGTTACTTCTGTCTACGCTGCTCGACCTCAGCCCGATGAACCACTCAGCGGCTTATCCTATTGATCACTGATCGACCTCATCCAAACTACCCATATTGGAAATTTCTTTAGTTCGATTTTGACCCATACAATGTATCCTAAATAGGTTGGGATAAACTTTTATTGAAAAGGTCCAAATATACCCTTGTACGATACAAAATTGAGCACATTTACGCTTTGCTAATACTTTAGCCCATATATGCCCTTACCGTCATATAATTGGCTCATATATATCCTTACCGTCACATAGTTGATCCACATATACTATTTCTCAAAACGGAATCCACCCATACGAATTAGCTCTTTCTTTATTTGTATTAAAGTGTATTACAAACACTATCTCCTTTTTATTAGTTCTTTTTTTTTTCTTTACCTTTCTTATTTCTTCTTCTTCTTCTTCTTCTTCTTCTTCTTCTTCTTCTTCTTCTTCTTCTTCTTCTTCTTCTTCCTTCTCCCATATCCAATTTCCTTCATTTTCGTCATAAATTTCATGATTTTATTCCTAATAATCAAATCTACACCACCAAAAGCTTCCAAGCGAGAAGGCTCTGGTTCTTCTAAAAAGAGGGAGATGAAAATTATCGGAGAAACTTTTTTGATGGTATTAATTTGGTGAAGGTAGGATATGATTATTTAGATTTTAAAGGTATTGTTCACTGTGAAGATTCGGTTATGAAGGGAACAAGATTTTTCAAATCTGAATAACCATATCCTATCTTCACCCAATTAACACCGTCAAAAAAAATTTCCCGACAATTTTTATCTCTTTTAGGTCAGAAGAACCTATGGGGTTTGTGATAGTAAAATTAGGAGGAATTCATGAGTTTTTTCAAGTTAAATTGGTGACGGAAATGGAAAAGGCATAAAAATGGAGGAACTTGGATATGGGAGAAAGAAAAAAGGGAAAAAAAAAAGAACAGAAAAAAGAAGAAAGAAAAGAGAAAGGTAAAGGAAAAAGTACTAATAAAAATGAAATAGTGTTTGTAATATATTTTAGTACAATCAACGAAAGAGCTAATTTATTTGGATTGATTCCAAATCAAAAAGGGTATATATGGACCAACTATGTGAGAGTAAGGGCACATATAGGCTAAAGTATTAACGAAGGGCAAATGCGCTCAATTTCGTATGATAAGGACATATTTGGACCTTTTCCGGACTTTTATTTCTATTTAGGTTGGAATAAGCTTTTATTTCTATTTTTAACCTTAACTTTTTTATTGGGGGAAGAGTCTTGGAAGAGGATATTTTTGTTATTTTAGTATTTTATCCTAGGATAAAATCCTGGAATTTATATTTGGTAAAGTTATTTTCATTGATTTCTCCAGAAATTCTCAAACAATATACGCGACCTTTTCTTTTCGTTAAAGCTTTTGATGTAAGTCAAATAAAGCAAGTTTAATAGGTGGAAGCCCTGAAATAAGTGTAATTTGCTTTGCAACGCTCTTTTCTTCCAAATAAAAAGTTGTTGATTTCCAACATCTCTAGTTCGTTTCTTCAGAGCCTTTTCCTTCATCAGTAACTAAAGAATGAGATTTTTAATTTTATTCTCTTTTTTATTACCAAGTTTATTTATGCTATATTACAAAATTATTTATCCATTTTATAGAGGTTATCACTTAATTAGCATATATAATTTACCATATATATTATAAAGAATTTATTACACTCCAATCTTACCTATTTTAGGCTTCATTCTTTTCTCTCTCTCTATTTCTTTCTCATGCCTCCCTCCCCATAGGTATTTAATTGACTAAAATTCAATTTTGTCACATATTCTCTTTATCGTAAGAATAGCGATAGTCTCTTTTGACTTATTTACTCGTTAATTAATAAGTTATCGATGCAAACGTCTGCTCATTGTTTGAACAAAGCTTCCATAAATTAAATTGTGATATTATGAAGCCCACCATTATCATTTTGGAATGAAATCGTCAATATGAAAATCCATCTTCGATGTAATTAACATTCGAAGTGTGACAAAAATAGAAATTTGGTGAATCAGATTTTGTTTGGGTGTGTGAAACGTGAAGACATGAGCTCAAATTCAATTAACAACCTTTAAAAAGCTTCGAATATTTAAATTTGAAAATTAAATTTTGCAAAATTATTATCTGTGGGTTGAGTGTTGTTGTAAATGATCGAAAATATTCTTTAGAGTTTATATTTTAATGTTAGGCGAATTTTGTGAAGAAGAAGAAGAAGTTGTAGTATATGTATTGTCTATCAGGTGAATAAACAACATACAATATATATATAATTAACATAATTCTTTACAAGTTGTATATAAGTTGCATGTGAATTATAGCTTTTGACCAGATTTTATACAAAAAAATTATATTCCAACAGACCCGATCGTGATGGCACCTATCGTGAAACTAGGCCAACAGACATAAACCCCAAACCAACCAGAAATTCATAATAAGTCATTTAAAGTCATTAATTAGCCAAAAATTCCATAATATAAGTGAAAATAGACACTGCAGAAATATAACACAGCCTGACATCGCGGTGTCACCAGTCATGAGCAACTACAACTCGTCTCGGAATAAGAAATGACAACATAGTCTGAAATAAAATACTAAGGAGAAGCACTGGGCTACGAACGCCAAGGAGCTACCTAGTCAACTCTGGAGACCTGCTAAAAGATTGATCAGCACTCACTATCGTGTCTCGAGACTCCTGGATCAGCACACAAGGTGCAGGGAGTAATGTGAGTATGCCAACTCAGCAAGTAATAAAACTAAAGGTAGTTGAGCAATAAGAAAATACGTAACCCACATCGTAACGCTACACCAAATCAGCATAAGTCCAAAATAATACAGTAAATCAATAAAACTTGTAAAATAACTCAGTTCAATAAAACCTTTTAAAACATCCTTTAATAATTTCAGACGAGTGATGAAAATAGTGAGTAAAAGGGATGGAAACGCAAATAGCCCCTTGGGCAAAACAAGTACCATAAACTGCCAATCGGGCATAATACTAACAGAACCAGCCCTTCGGTGTCACGCCCCAAATCGGGGAACATGACCGGCGCCTGACCGGGTTGCCCCAGTCAAGCGGACCTGGGTGCCTTTCATTCCCACGCGTTACCCCTGTGTTGATTGTTCCTCATTAACCGAATATCTTACTAATCATAAATGATTTCACAATAAACAAACAAAACGATACGAGTGATCCATTAACAGGTTTATAGTTTTTACAACGCCCGACATAACATAATATATGCATTAGACTGGAATCCCACGGTTTATATGTCTACAGAGCCTCTAGGATACAAAAAAAGGGAATACAATACTTGCTGGTAACAAGGCTCCGGCTATACCTTACAAAACCAAAATGAAATCTAAACAAAAGTGGAGTGAACCACACAGGGCCCCGAGGAAGAAAGGGGCTCACCAAGACGGGCAGTGGAAGGTGAAGAATACTACTGCCGATGCGCTGGAGTGCCTGCTACTGAACCACCTACAATCATAACACGAATGTAGCGTCCCCGACAAAAGGGACGTCAGTACACTTGAATTGTACTGGTATGTATGGACAAACTTTGTCCCAAGTAAACTCAAGCCGTTAAACAAGGATCACGATGACAAGACAGACAATAGATTACATCCAAAAATAAATTAAGCTAACTATCCATGTTTCCCACTTTTTACTCATTTCAGATTAGCCTCAACAAATAGAACAACAACCAATCAACCACATAAATTGCAAGTAGTCAAACATAGGGGCAATCAGTGCCCCCTAGGTTGCAAACTCTCCTGCTGTCTCCTTTCACAATTTCATATCAATAATTTTTGTTTCAATTTCATTTGCAATTTTGATCGCTTTCCATCCTTATTACCTCGTCCACTCTTATTACCTCGGCCACCCTTGTCACCCCAACCCACACCTTATTTCTTCATATTGCGGCGCGCAACCCGATCCCACCGTACAGTTTTCAAACACAACAATCACAAATAGCAGATAAGGTACTACACACAATTACAATAAGTTCAAATAAGCAACTTACACATTGGATCATGTTCTCAATTACTTCTCAAGCCAATATCACAATCAAGTTACAAGTGTTCCAAAATTGAGAATGTTTATACTGTTATGTTCAATAACTTGTCACCTCAAGTGTTTCATTTCTTTTTCACAAGGTACCATATATGCCATCACAACCATTATTCACAATTCTTTCACCAAATTCAACTCTCATTTATCTTTCGGTTCAAATCTCATATTACATCATTCATGGTTCAACAACAACTTTGAATATCCAACACAACATCAAGAATTTCACACAATTTGGCAATTTAACACGAACCAAACAAATTTCATACATATAGGCGATTTCACAAGAATCAAAATTAGCCATACATACCTGGTACCGAGTTTTCTTCCTTTATCCTCCTACTTTTATGCTTACCCAAGATATCCTACTCTTTTCCGACCTTGTTCTTGAAGACCCTTACTTCTATTCACTTCTTTTTACTAGAAATCAAGTTCAATAATCATGCATGAGTATAAAATTCCATTTTCAAAAGCTATTATGTACAAACCTCTCTTTACCTATTTAAAACTGAAAATTAGAGGAAATAACTAGGGTATTTACCTTGTAAAGATTGGGGAAGTTGAATCCTTGCCCTAGAATCCTTTGGACCAAATGGTTGGAACAATCCTTGAAGATGAAGAACTTCTCTCTCTAAAATCCCTCTCTTCTCTCTCTAATTTTTGTAAGATGATATGATAAAATGAAGGAGAAAGGTGTTATATTAAAGAAGAGGTCGGGTCAAATTTTATAAATTTCTGGGCCGGGTCAATTCTGCGGTCGCAGAATCAACATGCGGTCCGCAAAGTGACCGCGGAATGACCTCAAAATTTACACAAGTTCTGCTACGGAATGCGACCAAAATGCGGTCCGCATTCTTGATCTGCTGTCGCAAAGTGTACCGCAGATTCATTATGCGATCGCATATCGACCGCATTTTTAGCATGATTTTGGGAAACCTTCTGGTAAGCTCTGCGGCAAGAATGCGGTCCGCATAGCAGATCTGCGGTCGCATTCTTGACCGCAAAATTGATACTTTTCTGGAAAAATTGATCCTTTATATTTTTGAAACTTAAATCACTACCAAGGGTCCGAACCGCGGCTCGCAAGCTCGCCGCGAAGAATTCTACGCATTCCTAACACATTATTCGGACCATGACACTGTAGCTACTAGGTTTTATGCACAAAACTTTTTACGGGGCCTTACATCCTCCCCCTCTTAAGATCATTCGTCCTCAAATGAGGACTTTGAAAATGAGTTGGTTTTGAAAGACATGATATGCAAACTATCAAAATTTTGACTAACTCTTATATTTTAGAAAAATTTCGCCAGAGTTTCCTTTGTATTATGGACATATCCACCTGTCAGAGGGCCCCCAAAACACATTACCAAACAACAATACACAAATACAACACTTTCCACAACTCGTATGCACTTCCTTACCTCAACAAATGCACATATTCTACCACATTGTTACAATTGCACATAAACTAGTCACTTCAATGAATTCTTACCTCATTTAACCATTTTAACACACTATTTACACTCAACAAACCATTAACAATCTACACTTGCTATTAGTTATTTATTTAACACGTAAATCTTTATAAGGCTTTCATTTATCAAGAAAGGTTCAAGTGACCCAAGGCAACAACACATTTAACTCATTACAAAATGAAGGAGACTTTACTAATACTAAGAGGGAAACAACTTGGGCAAGATGCAGTTACTAGGAGTAGAAGGGTCACCTAATTTCTTCTAGGCTTGATCAAACAAATGGGGGTACTTTTCCTTCATCTTTTTTTCTGTTTCCCATGTGGCCTCCTCAACTTGTTGACTTCGCCACAATACTTTAACAGAGGCAACTTCCTTATCTCTCAACTTACGGACTTGCCTATCAAGAATGGCAACTGGAACTTCTTCATATGACAAATCTTCATTAACCTCCATAGCTTCGACTGGCATGATGGTGGATTGATCTCGGATCACTTTCTTCAACATGGACACGTGGAATACCGGGTGCACTGATGACATCTCACGAGGCAACTCTAGCCTATAAGCAACTTGACCAATCCTTTGAACGATCCGATAAGGCCCGACATACCTAGGACTCAATTTCCCTTTCCTTCCGAATCGCATGACTCCCTTCATAGGAGATACCCTCAAGAACACCCAATCATCGACTTGAAACTCCAAATCCCTTCGGTGAACGTCTGCATAGGATTTTTGTCGACTCTGCGCTGTTTTCATTCTCTCCTGAATAACCTTGACCTTTTCCATAGCTTCGTACACCATATCTGGCCCTAGCAATTCCGCTTCACCTACCTCAAACCACCCGATTGGCGACCTACATCTTATCCCATACAATGCCTCAAATGGGGCCATCTGAATGCTAGCATGATAGCTGTTATTGTAAGCAAATTCTATCAGTGGCAAGTGTTCATCCCAATTACCTTTAAAATCCAAGACACAAGCCCGCAACATATCTTCAAGCGTCCGAATAGTCCGTTCGGCCTGACCGTCGGTCTGCGGATGAAAAGCTGTGCTGAGATTCACCTGAGTTCCCAAACCTTGCTGAAACTTTTTCCAAAAATTTGCCGTGAACTGAGCCCCGCGATCCGAGATAATAGAAAGTGGAGTGCCATGAAGCCTTACTATCTCCTCGATATATAACTTTGCATATTGCTCTGCAGTATCAGTGGACTTGACTGGCAAGAAGTGAGCTGATTTGGTGAGTCGATCGACTATCACCCATATTGAGTCGAACTTACGCTGAGTGCGAGGTAACCCCACCACGAAATCCATATTGATCATCTCCCATTTCCACCTTTGGTATTTCTATAAGCTGAGTTAATCCACCGGGCCGTTGATGCTCGGCCTTCACTTGTTGACAGTTCGGGCATCTAGCTACAAAGCTTGCCACGTCCCTTATCATACCGTTCCACCAATAAATCTCCTTAAGATCGTGATACATTTTCGTGGAACCAGGGTGCACCGAATACCTGGAAATGTGAGCCTCTGCCATTACCCTCTCCCGAAGCTCGTTCACGTCCGGAACACATAATCTACATTGGCACCTCAATATACCATTCTCGCTGCTGAGTACAAATGCTGAGGTCTTGTCATTCATAACCGCTTCCTTTACCCAAACCAATGCTGGATCCAAGAACTGTTTTTCCTTGATTTCCGCGACCAGTGATGATTCTGCTCCATTATGCACCAAAACATTCCCCTCGTCTGACGCCGAGATACGAACCCCCAAACTAGCTAATTGGTAAACCTCCCGAGCCAGAGGTCTCTGATCCACACCCAAATGAGCCAAACTACCCGTGGATTTTCGACTAAGAGCGTCGGCTACCACATTTGCCTTCCCTGGATGGTACAATATGTTCATATCATAGTCCTTAAGCAATTCCAACCACCGCCGCTGCCTCAGATTCAGGTCCTTCTGTTTGAACAAATACTGGAGGCTCTTGTGGTCGGAAAACACATCTACATGAACCCCATAAAGATAGTGTCGCCATATTTTCAAGGCAAACACAACAGCTGCAAGCTCCAAATCATGCGTCGGATAATTCTTCTCGTGGTTCTTGAGCTGCCTGGAAGCATAAGCTATAACCTTTCCGTGCTGCATCAATACACATCCCAAACCGACTCCGGAGGCATCACAATAAACTACAAATCCCTCTGTGCCTTCTGGCAAGGCCAATACTGGTGCCGAGGTCAATCTTGACTTCAATTCTTGGAAACTTTTCTCACATGCTTCGGACCACTGGAATTTAACTGCCTTCTGCGTCAGTTTTGCCAATGGGGAAGCGAGGGTTGAGAATCCCTCTACAAACCTCCGATAGTACCCTGCCAAACCCAGGAAGCTACGAATCTTTGTTGGTGTCGTGGGTCTAGGCCAATCTTTCATTGCCGCAATCTTCTGAGGATCCACCTGAATTCCCTCACTGGAAATAGCATGCCCTAGAAAGGCTACGAACTCCAACCAAAACTCACATTTTGAGAACTTGGCATACAATTGATGCTGAAGAAGGGTCTGCAATGCTGCTCTGAGGTGAACGGCATGATCTTCCCTGCTCCGAGAGTAGATGAGGATATCGTCAATGAATACAATCACAAAGGAATCTAGGAATGGCTTGAAAACTCGATTCATAAGGTCCATGAAAGCTGCTGGGGCGTTGGTTAGCCCAAAA
The DNA here is from genome assembly GCA_032618575.1 of Nicotiana noctiflora. Classification (NCBI taxonomy): domain Eukaryota; kingdom Viridiplantae; phylum Streptophyta; class Magnoliopsida; order Solanales; family Solanaceae; genus Nicotiana; species Nicotiana noctiflora. The sequence goes on along the minus strand of JASVEL010012216.1, from coordinate 73,981 downwards.
GACATAACCAAAAACTCAAAGTGACCATAACGAGTTCTGAAGGCGGTCTTAGGAATATCCTGCTCCCTGATTTTCAACTGGTGGTACCCAGACCGTAAATCAATCTTTGAGAAGAACTTCGCTCCCTGCAATTGGTCAAACAGATCATCCACTCGAGGCAAAGGATATTTATTCTTGACGGTGACTTTGTTGAGCTGCCGATAATCAATACACATTCGAAGTGACCCATCCTTCTTTCTGACAAAGAGAACCGGAGCACCCCACGGCGACACACTCGGTCGTATGAACCCTTTCTCTAATAAATCCCTCAGCTGCTCCTTTAACTCCCTTAACTCTGCCGGCACCATCCTGTATGGTGGAATGGATATTGGCTGAGTATCTGGCAATACATCGATCCCAAAATCAATCTCCCTATCCGGCGGAATGCCCGGAAGCTCATCCGGAAACACTTCAGGAAATTCATTCACAATTGGCACGGACTCGAGGGTAGTCACCTCTGAGGTGGTGTCCGTCACCCGGACGAAATGATAGATACACCCCTTCTTAATCATCTTCGAAGCCTTAAGGTAGGAAATAAACCTACCCCTCGGCACTACACCATTTCCTCTCCATTCAATAACCGGCTCGTTAAGGAACTCGAGCCTCATAACTCTCGTCCGACAGTCAAGCTTGGCAAAGCATGAATAGAGCCAATCCATCCCCATAATAACATCAAAATCAACCATCCCAAGCTCAATAAGATCGGCTGTGGTATCACGACCACTCACCGTGACAACGCAATGTCTATAGACTCGTGAGGCTGTAATAGAATCACCAACCGGAGTCGACACATTATTCGGACCATGACACTGTAGCTACTAGGTTTTATGCACAAAACTTTTTACGGGGCCTTACACTCGGGCTACCTCAGAATCACTCGTATCATCCCCTCGGGCAACAACATGAAACAACATCAGCCCCTCGAGCAATATCACATCACACACATTAGGTACCCGTGCTCAATGGGATGTACAGACTCCGGAGGAGCTCCTACGTACAGCCCAAGCGCTATAACAAGCCATCCTGTGGCATAAATCAGGGCCTCGGCCTCATAATAACAAGCCATATCGTGGCATAATAAATCAGGCCCTCAGCCTCTCATGTGTCACAAATCAGTACCATATGTTGCGGCGCGCAACCCGATCCTAGGATATCTTCACAACAGAGGCCCTCGGCCTCACTCACTCAGATCTCACTCAAGCCCCTCTGGCTAACAATAAAAATAGGTACTCGGCTCAAAATATTATTTATAAAATCAAAATGAGTAAATAAAAACCTAGTTACGAAAGCAGTAAGAACTTAGCATGATTGAGTGTAAATATCAAATCGAAAACAGTGAGGAAGGGTCCAAACAATCGGCACAACGCCCAGGCATGGCATTTAGCCCCAAAAACAATAATATTTTTCTAAATATAACAATATCAAATAGTTTCCAAGTAAATACACGACTTAGTAGTCACATGGGATGGATCAAGTCACAAACCCCAACAGTGCACGACCTAACGTTCGGCACCTAGCGTGTGCGTCACCTCAAAATAGTACAACGATGTGAAATCTGAGATTTCATACCCTTAGAATAACATTTACAATCATTACTTACCTTACTCCGGCCCAAACACGAGCCCGCAATGCCCTGGCATTTCAAATTGGCCTCCAAATGCTCCAAGTCTAACCAAAACCACATTCATACCATTAATACGCGCTAGAGGAACAAAGCCCAAGCGAAAATAATTAAATTAAACCCAAAATTCCGAAATTGACCAAACCCGTCCCCCGGGCCCACGTCTTGAATTCCGATAAAAATCACAAAACTAGAATCCTCACACTTTCACGAGTCTATACATACCAAGATCATCAAAATCGGACCTCTAATGGCCCCACAAACCCCCAATTTAACTCTCCAATTTCAAGCCCTAATTTCCCAACTCTTTCTCTAATAGTTTTTCCCACTAATTTTCATGATTGAAAATGAAATAATTACCATAAACACAAGATATAAAGCCCAAATAGCTTACCTCTCTATCAACACTTGATTCCCTTTTGACATCACAGCTGGGAGCTCCAAAATCGCACTAAATGATGAACAAATGACTGAAAATCGTGAAGGGACCTATTTATACTCTCTGCCCAGCACTTTCGCACCTGCGATACCATAAGCGCACATGCGCTTCCACTTCTACAGAACAACATCCACTTCTGCGAATTTCACTTATCTCTCCAGGCTTTGCATCTGCGGTCGCCTCACGCTCTTGCGGCATCGCAGATGCGGTTACCAAGCTGCACAAGCGGTCCTCCATGCACCTGCATCTCTCCTCCGCTCTTACGGAGCTCACACCTACATTCCCCAATCCGCAAGTGGGGATATGACAGAAGCAGCAACATCAACTGCAATTTCTGAGGTTGAACCTTTCCGAAATCATTCCAAAGCCCCCAGAACCTCAACAAAAAATAAAAACAAGTCACATATCACCATTCAAACTAACACCAATCTTCGGAACACTCCAAACAACGCCAAAATACCAAATTACCCTGGATTCAAGCCCGAGGATTCCAAAACTTTCTAATTCTATAAACGATCAAAAATTCTATTAAACCTCATCCGAATGACCTAAAATTTTACACACACACGTTACAAATGATAGAACGGGTCTACTCCAATGGTCCGAATTCCATTCTGACACCGATATCAAAATTTCTACTACCAACCAAAAAATGTCAAAACTTTAATTTCGCAAATTCAAGCATAAATCTACCAAGGACCTCCAAAATAGTGCATGAGCCATACAAAAAATTATTTTACGCGTATGTCATCTAAACAATATATAGTCTAGAGAGACAACAACAGAAATTCTAAATTAAAAAACTAACTTTAAATTATTGAATTAAAGAATACAACAAAAAAAAAACTTGAAGAAAATGAATCATAAAAAAGGAAATGCAAACATGAAAGCAAAGTAAGAATTTGATGGCAAAATTCTTTGCTTTGTAGTTTGCATTTTGCATACAAAAATCTGAAGTGCATTTGTTTCCCATTAGTAAATGGTAAAGAGTAAAGATTGTGAAATTAGGATAAACAATTAGAAAAAATCTTTGGCTTTTGAGATTTTAAGTTTGAAATTTTTACTATGAATTAACTTTTGGATGTTTTAGCTTTTTTTAAACAAAAGATTTATTAAGCAATTTTGGATCAAATGAACTCCCAGAACGTTGAGACTTACGTCTAAGCGAACACCCAAAATGTCAGGGCTTACCCCCCACAGTACATACCCCTCCAGGTACGCCTCGCCCCGGAGCTCGTCCCAAAAGCATTTTTTAAAATACTTATTCCAGTTGTATATAAATTGTAGCATTTGACCGAATTGCATATATGTTATAAAAACTTTAATTACTTTTTATAAATAGAAACCTAGCTAAAACGGGCACCTATTATCCTAATTTTGTGTATATAAAAAAAATTATTTTATTATTGTGTGTGGGATAAAACTATGTTGATATGATGAAAGTCAATATAAAAAAATATTTTTATGAGAAAGTCATTTTTTTATGAATTTGATACTACAAATATTTCTATATTTCATCAAAATGGGAGCAAAATGACTTCTTTCACTTGCAGTTTGTCGCTAATTTAACTTTAAATTGCATATAAGCTACAACTAATACTTACAAATTATTATCGATCTTTAATACTAAAATTTGCATCAATTCATAATTCGATTTATAATATTATTATTAAATTTAATTCAAAATTATATATTTCAATCACTAACCAAACATCAAAAATTAAAATTATTTGTTATTAAAACTAAATCCATCATACCAAACATATATTTTAAAAATATTAAAGAGCACTTATAGCCTATTTGACAAGCTTTTAGGAGTCAAAGTTATTCTTTTGTTAAAGAAAAATTGTTCTTGAAAAGTTGAGGTGGTTAACCAAAATGACAAAGTGCTTTTTAGCGGCAGAAGTAATTTTTCTGCTTTTGAAAAAAATTACAACTTTTAATTTCTTCCAAGAAACAAAAGCATGGGTAGAAAAATAATATTTTTGAAGGCACAAATATCCTTCCTTCGTTAATTTAATCTTTTATATTGTTTCTACCATTTTCTTTATTTTATTTTTATTGTATTTTCATTCTCGTTCTCCTATTCTTCTTTGGAATAGTTTCTCTACTATAAGTATGTCTCTTCTTTTATATAGGATTTATGGAGTATATTTTTTAATTAATGATGATGTGTTTAAACTTTTAATATATTTGAATCATCATGTAGTAAACAATAAGTAATACCAGATACCCAATTTGTTGCTTTTGATAATTATATTTCAAATAGCATAATTAATTAATTTGTTTAATAATAAATATTCAAATTTATTTCTTTCTTTCAATAATATTAATGATTAGCCAAAAACAATATGTTTATCAATATTACAAAAAATAAACACAGCACTTTCTTAAATTACTTTTCATTTTTTTTTTTTTAAATTAACGCACATTTAAGATAAGAAGTTTTTGGAGATCAATTAGATTAGTAGAAAGAAAAGAGGCATTAATTGACCCTACATGACTTTAATCCAAATTGAGTGGATGCCAACTAAAAGTTAAGAGCAAAAAGAGGGAACATCATACTTGGCATTCTCAGAAACCACTAACCAGAAATCTCAAATCTGAAACCAAAGCGAAATATAATCTAGCAATCAAAGAAATCTTCCCGAATCTACTATATTCAACTAAGTACAATTTTGTTAACGGATATATATATATATATATATATATATATATCCCTTTATTATAGAAAATAGTTATACATATCTTCTGGTTTTACTTTCTTAGTATCCATATCCCTACGGCCCACCGTTATACTTGTGGGTTAAAATACATCACACGTTAAATCCCTCCTCAAAACTTTAAAATGACATGTGGCACGCTTTGGTTGCACTAAAATAACCCGCCCCATTTTTTATTAAACCCCACCCGATCAAAAATATTTACTCACCCCGCCAACCTCGTCCGAATTTGATCCTCGTTACTTAAATCATTCTCACCCCATATTATATTTGTCATGATCCCAATCCCGGTCGTGATGGCGCCCAACACATTACAAGAAAAGCCCGACCAATTTAACTAATTTAACCCTTTTTATGCAATTCATGATTCAATTAATAAAAATAATTACTAAGTCGTAATACTGAAACTTTGAAATATAGCTAAAACATGCGGAAAATCCAAATAGAAATACTACTACTACACATCCCGAAGAATCCGGTATCACAAGTATGAGCCTCTAATACACGGGTGTCAACCTACTACATATTGCTCTAAAGAAATGCGAAAATAAAGCAAATAGGTTAGATGGGAAGATCAGGACTGCGGACGTCATGCGGCTACCTTGATGTTCCCAGATATGATGCTAGACAGAGAAATCCTCACTCAGCCTCAGTGGTTGCACCTAGATATACACACAATGTGCATGGAGTAATGTGAGTATTTCCATCCCAGTGAGTAATAAACAAAAATAAGGGTTGAGAGTAAGAAATTTTGGATACGCACAATGTAAGCTATAATTACAGTAGTTTAATCCAGATAATAAATGACAACCAATTAAGAAATACAATAAATAGTACGATACTTTTTATTACCCGTTGCGACATGCAGGCCGCTCCATTTATTTATCATCGACGATGCTCACTGGGGTGTGCAGACTCCGGGAAGGACCCCTTACGGTGCAAGTGCAATATCAAGCCATCTCGTGTATCCATTAGGCCCTAAGCCTCATATAAATATCAATATAATACTGATGCGGTGCTGTGACTGTGAGCACGTGATTTTTGCCTTACCTAAGAAGTACTCCCAGAAAATTCAAAATAAAAAAAAAATAGTTTCGTGTTGGGCATGATTTTTGTGACTTTGTGTTATTTTATCTTTTTGTGTGCATGTTTATTTATTTAAACTAATAAAATACAAAAATATACATTAGGCTTTGCATTTTTTAGTGTTCAATATCAAATTATACGGTTTACATTCAAGTGATATGTAATTATGAGGGATAATTGTAGTAAAAAATAGTCGTGTTATAGGTTAGTATATATGTATATATATATATATATATATATACACACATATACATATAATGCATCATGAAGAGTAGACTCGGGCCATATTTTAGTCCAAAAATTGGCCCAAACCCCTCACCCGTCCAGCCCAATACCCGCCCAGCATCAGAATGTAACGCTTGATCTGGACCGTTGGATTTTATTATCCAACGGCCCAGATTAATCTTTTAATTCCAATATACATTCAGGCTGAGGCTTAACCGAATGACACCGTTTGGTTATGGGAAGAGATCCTGGTCGTTGATCAAGTTTGATCCAACGATCGGGATTTAACCTTTTAAGTCATATATAAACCTCATAAACGCACCCCCCCCCTTTCAGACCCCCCCTCAACCGTCTCCCATCTTCAGAGACCAGGTCTCTTGACCCCCGCCTTCCTCCGCCGTGCTCCGCCTGCCGGAAATCGCCTCACGGCGGTTCCGGTAGGCCAATGGCCACCAAACTAATACCAAAATCTTCCCCTCACCTCCCCCATTACGAACCCAGCCTTCGTTTACCTCGAATCACTCCGGAGCTCCTCGAATCTTCATTTGAAGATTCGAGTCAAACTCGAACCAATGCCAAATCACCCCAAACTCACCCCAAACCCTCCCATGGCCTCCCTCATACCCCCGCCGGCTTGGGTTTACCTCAAATCTTGCCCGAATCATAAAAGCCCTAAAATCGAGTCCAAAGAACCCTAGTTTTCGAAAAAGCCAAATTCGAGCCAAATTAGTCGTAATTGAAGTCCAAGGGACTTTAGTCTAGGTGTTCTCAATCGAGAACATCTCGATTAAAGCCCGTTTGGCTTCAATAGTTCCAAACCATAGTTCGAAGCTTGGTTCGGCAGATTTCTTTTGAGGTAATTCGTGTTCCTTACGTTTGTTGTTTGTAATCCGTGTATGTGGTTGTGTTTAGTTTCAGAAAGTCTTAGCATTCTTCTACCCTTCTCAACAGACCTTTTATTTGGTCGATTCCCATTCTTTTACCAATTCTTGTTTAAGTTCAATGTTGCAATAGCTTCGTATAGTTAGTTTATTTAACGTCGTCAACAAATTATGTTTGTTTGTATGATTGTTCATGTTCTGGTCTGCCCGTAGGCAATGCAAGTCTAGGCTTTGGTTGTGTGTTCAATTCTGGATTAGGAGTTAGTTAGATGCAGTTGTCATAATTTGATTAAGGATAGTTATTTAATCACATACCCATACAAGGGACTAGTGGAACCTGCTGTGCAGCAGGGCAGCCCACTAGTGTCCTGCCACCAGTGTATTTAATGGTTATAGTCCATACATTGGACACTAGATAGTGGAGAATGCAGGGAGTTTGATGGGTTAGACAGAGAGGAGGATGGGCAGAATTGGCTTTCTGATTATTGTATCTTAGAGTTTCATTTGTTTGCAACTATAAGTATAGAACACTGGAGAGTCATAGAGGGGGGAGAAAAACAGTCATAGCTAAAAAGAAAAACCTGGAGATTGAAAGAGGGAGACACACACAGCAAAAGACGCATTTCGAAAACACATAGAGAAGGATTGAAAAGCATATAGCCATTCACATAGATCCTGGCCACTGTTTCATTGGAGTTTTGGTGACTGTTTGATTGCTATTTGTGAGAAAGACCACTGGTTCCCTGCTTGTTGGTCGTGGTAGCTCTTGTGTTGCTGCTGGTATATTATTGGTCGTGTGTGATTATTGTGTTGTGGCTGTCTGTGTTGAGTGTATGCTGCTGCTGTGTTGAGTGATTGTTGCTGCTTGGTTCATTGGTAGCTGTTGTTTCTTGTGTTGTTGTTGTAGCTGTTGTTCTTCTGTTGTTGTTGTTGCTGTTGGTATACACTGGTCGCTTTTGTTCTTGTGTTGTTGTTGTTGCTGTGCCACTTGGTTGTAACTGCCATTGGATTGCTGGTCTACTAGTTACTGTTGGGATTTTGTTTGGCCATTACTGTTGAGACTGGTTTTGGGTGAGCTAGAAGGAAGTAACATACATTAGGAGAAGCAGAGGTAGAAATACACACAGATACAAATATCCTGGGTTACTGTTCCATTGGTTTGGATACTGTTTGATTGCTGTTTTAGCTGATTCATTGGACATTATTTGTTTGCTGTTGGTCTCAAGTTAACCACTGGTTCATTAATTGTGGTTGCTGTTAGTTTGTTTGGTTGCTGCCACTGTCTGTTGTTGTTGGTTGGTATATTGAGTGGCTATTGGTTCACTGGTTGTTACTGGTTTACTGTTGCTGTTACTGTTCTTGTTGCTGTTGCTGCATTGCCACTGCTCACTCTTTCTTGTTCTTCCGCATTCCAGGTACACATCTCTGTTATTGTAATTCCTTGGTTCGAAAAGAATGAAGTTTGAAGCTTATGCTTAAAGTCTATTGAATCATGTAGTCGTCCAAAGTTCTTATATTTGGTTACGTTCTGTTATTCTTTAATTAAGTTGGTATTGCTAGTTTTGTTATGGAAAATGTAGCTAGACCAAAGATACACTATCATTAGATATGCGCGTAAACCCGAATTAGTCTGTTGTATCTCTGTTCAATCTTCTCTACTCATGTGTGTAATCTCCAAATCTGTTAAATGTTAGATCTTATGTTAAAAGCAAGATTAGCTAGGGAGTTATTACTCAACGGAATGACGTAATTAGATTAAAGGAGTCGGGGTGCATTTCATGTGACCCGACCCCAATTTCGGGCAAGAGCAAATAAAGCATGTCAGGAACCACAGGCGCATTTCATGTGGTGTGGTTCGTAGCAAGTTTTAAATAATTTGGAATCAACTCCTAAGTAAAAATACAATGGGATGTAGTTCGCTTTAGGTTTGAATTAAAGGGGTGCCTCGCCCAGTAGTTACACTAATCGCAAGGCCTTTATAAATGTACATATAAAATACTTAGATTTCGAGATGTGTCGTTTCTTAGCAAATATCACGTCTTCCTCGACAGTGTAAATAAGTAATCGCTCCGGGCGCATATTTTAGTCCTACCTTCTTAAATACGGGTGTGCATTTCATGCGACCCAAATCCAAACCCCGAAATGTTGAATAAGAATATGTCGAGAATCCGGGTGCATTTCATGTGACGTGATTCGAAAGTATATTTTTTAAGCAACTTTCTCTTTCGTAAATCATAACCAATAATAAAAGCGGTAGAGGGATATTAACTTGCATTAAGTACATAATTGTAAAAAGCAGGATAGATAAGCCAAACACGACAGTTGAGCGACCGTGCTAGAACCACGGAATTCGGGAATGCCTAATACCTTCTCCCGGGTTAATAGAATTCCTTATCCGGATTCCTGGTTCGCGGACTGTTAAATAGAGTCATTCTTTTCCTCGATTCGGGATTTAACCGGTGACTTGGGACACCATAAATTTCCCAAGTGGCGACTCTGAAATAATTGAAATAAATCCCATCTCGATTGTCCTTTAATTGGAAAAACTCTTCGCATCCTCGCGGGTGCGGAAAAAAGAGGTGTGACAGCTCTGGCGACTCTGCTGGGGAAATAAACCCAGAACCACTGGTTGTTGTATTTGGCTATTTTATTATTATCTGATTCTTTTACATGTTGGCATCAATGTGCAAAATGTTGTTTTTACTGCTTTGATATTTTGTGAACTGTACATATAAATTGTGCCGGAACCAATCTCCTCTCCGAGTCTTCTAAATCATGAAGAAGGGTGCACTTCGTGTGACTTCTTTTCTGTATAGTGTCTAATTCCCATTTTAGAACGAGGTTTGGATAAGTTGCAAAACCGGTGAAGCTTCTGGTATTCCCGGGTTGCTGCCTCCTCCTCGGCTCGAGCTGTCCGCTCGGGTAAGCCAAGTCTAGAACAGATAAACCCGGGTTTTTAAACCTAGAATAACAAAGCTTCATGCCGGATCCCTAGTAGGAAACGTTTATTTGCATCATGTCTCATTTGGCTTAGGGGACTCAACACAGGGGTTGGGTCCGTCTAGGACAGGTGACCCGAAATGAACAGACTATCCTGCTGCATCCTGTTTGTCTTGCGCATTTATCTGTTATAGACTTGCATGCTGACCGGCTTTAGAGATTTTAAAAAAAAAAAAAAAAAGGAAAGAAAAATATGTTTTGTTCTTAAGATAGATATAGCTTACTTGTCTTCCTTTAGTAAAATGAATAAATAAATAATGTCGTTTGTTTCGTCAAAACCGAACTACGTGGGTTTGATTCTCATTGGATGTGAGATACGTAGGCAACCTCCATCGGGTCCAACTTCACCTTTTGAAAAATGGCCGAAAAATCAAAACTAACTTTTGTACTAAATAAGTCGGTGACGCTGTTTTTAAAAATAGCCGAATGTTCCCGAAAGGGACGCCGGAAGGCTAATTTCGTATAAACGGCCACCTTTGGGTCAATTTTGATTTCGATCAATTTACCCCACGGCCTTAAAAGCCTTCGTCCCCGAGACGTTGAAAGGCCGTGATTCAAAACTGATTTTTTTATTTTTGGCAAAACAAAGTTGTTTTTCTTATTTAAATCACCTTAATAAATGTGCAGGATGAGCACGAATCAGAATAAATCATTTTCAATCTTTAGTGAGGTCCCTCAGCAGCTCCGTATATGGTGGAACAATTTGGAAGACAATAGCAAAAAGGTAGTAGGGAGAATTTTGGGAGGTTTGGTTGATCTGTTGAATATCGAGCCAAGGGAAGGACATCATCAAGGCACTGGTATCTTTCTGGGATCCGACCCGCAATGTGTTCCGTTTCGTTGACTTTGAACTGACGCCCATATTAGAGGAAATTGCGGGCTATGCAGGATTAAATGGGAAATTAAGAGGGCAATACCTGCTCTCACCAAGACCGGTGTCTCCACATGGGTTTCTGGATTTGCTGAGCATTAGTCGGAAGGTGAAAAATGATGATCTCCTGAAGGGATGTTGCGATCTTCAATTCTTATATCAACGGTACGGCACCCCTCGGGGTTTTGAAGAGTCAAACCTTGGACTGACTCACGCAGGGAATAGAACCAAGTGGGAGGCCAGACGAATTCTAGCATTCATAACGACGTTCTTGGGGATTGTGATTTGTCCGCGCGAAGATAAGAAAATAGAGATAAGTCTGGTAGGAATAGCCGATGTTGCAATCAAAAAGGCTACCAGCACGGTGGTCCCTTTGGTTTTGTCCGAAATCTATCGAGCCTTGACTGTATGCCGAGAAGGGGGCAATTTCTTCCAAGGTTGCAATCTGTTACTCCAGTTATGGATGCAAGAACACCTCCATCACCGAACACAATACATGAATCACGGGTTGACCGGAAAAAACTGTATCAGGGGTTTCGAAGAACGGATGATGGGTGCTGTATTCCCTGAAGGCGTCGAGGCATGGCTTGCACGACCGAGCTCAATAGAAGCCGATCAGATTGAATGGGCGTTCGGGTGGTTACCCGATACTGAAGTGATATATATGGCAGCCGAGGAGTGTTATATCCTTCTGATGGGGATCCGCAGTGTCCAACCATATGTCCCTCACCGTGTATTACGTCAACTAGGAAGGTTTCAGGTTATTCCTACCGATCAAGACCTGAGGAAGTACGCCATTGAGTTGAGCCCGGGAGTTGTATTCCCCGAAGAGAAGATTAGAAGGCTGTGGCACGAATGTCGGTTCCTCGAGCCTAAAACCATGGTCCGAGAACTATCTAAGGGAGAGGTGGACCCAAAGTACAACGTGTGGTTCGAGAAAAGATTTCAGATTCGTCGGAAATGTTCTAAAAGAGCCCATGTCCAACAATTCACGGAAGATTCACGGAACAATGGGATTGGTTAGCAAAGGAGGAGGGGTACAGGACGAAGATTGGCAGGATAGAACAACAGGTCCGGGACCTCCAATTCGAGAAGAACATGCAAGCCGCCACCGACGAAGGAGGCAAAAAGAAGTTGGCACAAGAAAATGACTTCTTGAGAGCTCAAATCCATCAAATGAAAAGAGATGCTGACAAACAGTCGAGGAGCCGGGCCGACGAGAAATTGATAAAGGGTCTGAAAAGCCAAGTCACCGATATCCAAAGAGAATTGGACGAGTCAAAAGCCCAGACAACGAGGATCCGGGCTAGCTGGAGAAAGGAGGCACATCAACATGCACTTCACCTAAAACGGGTGGAAGAAGATTACACCGAGATCATCACTAGTCTGAGGGAAGCAAATGTTGTCCTCAGGGAGCGGGTTTTCAAGCAAGCCCAAGATGCCAGAACGGACCTCGACCGTTGCCACAATTTGATGGCCCGACTGCAAGGACAAGTGGATAGGCTCCTAGACCAAGTCACCAACAATGCTCGAAGATTGGGGACGAAAAACCAGCAGATAGAGCGGCTACTCGGAGAAAGGGACATGATCAAGGACAGAGTTGGAGAAATCGGGCACTATGTCACCATGAAGTGCCTAGCTTGTGAACGAATGCCCCGCGCCGACCTTTTCGCTTCAATTATGGGTTATGTTCATCGGATCATGGAAGAGTTGAGGGGACTGCATAAGGACCTCACACCAAGGCCCGCGGCAAGGCCGAATGATGCCTCGCGGGCCCCCAGGGATTTTAGGGCATTAGATTTTTGATTGAAAATGTATTTTGAAATGATGAGTCAAGCCAGTTGGCATTTTTATCTTTACTTTCCCGAGTCAAGCATTTTCTTTTGTTTTTGCTGATTATTGTAAGACGTGTTTTTGTAACTGCACGGTTTTATTTGATATAAAAGTTACTGAATTTTGCCACAATCTTGTTACCAGAACTACGCTCGGTCTGATTCACGCGGGGTCGTGATACGTAGGCAATCCACATAAGATTCGACCACCACTAAAAAGAAAGGAATCCATAGGTTAAATAACAATAAGGCTTGCAAAGATAGTCGAAAAAGAAAAAAAAAAGAAGAAAAAGAAAAAGAAAAAGAAAAAGGGCCGGAATGACGCATGTTAAGAGTACATGTAGAAAGGGTTATTTGGTTAGGCGCATTGCATCCAACGTGCTATAACATATCTGTCAAGCTCGGTGAACTAACAAGTTTGTTGCAATTCCAGAAAGTTTAGCAGTTGGTTTGACAGAATATACTGGCCAGCCATCACTACCGTACTAGATCCAAAGGACCGGTTACAGTAAGCATGTCTAGTTCTGGCAAGAGTCTCGAGGAAGAAAAATCCGAGCTACAAATCATGAAAGAAGAGGTAGACCGGTTAAAACAACGGATAACAGAGATGCACCTGGCCTGGGCCAGGGAACAGTCTTCACCAAACCGCCCTACTCTCGCCTCAGCTCCGGAACATCCGCTCGTCGATCCTTCGACAAGCGCCCCGATCTGTCCGTACTTTCAGGGGGAAAATCCATATGCCACTCACATTCCACCAACCAAACCAAATCCTCCTCCAGCCACCCCTATTTTTGTGGCACCTCCACCTGCTCCTCTGCAAAGGCCGGCCAGCGAGCCATATGTTCGGATCCATGACAACTCTTACTATCCTCCAGAGCCTACTTTCAGGGCTCCTGAACCACAATCACATACACCTCACTGGGATAATCCGGCAGAACCGGAAAAGCACTTCCAAAGTTCGGAACACGAGGAAGTTGTCAGAAAAGTTAAAAGCCTGGAGCAGTCCTTCAGGAATATGCACGGTTTGGGCAACCAGGTCAGTGTCGCCTACAAGGATCTGTGCCCGTTTCCGGATGTCCAGTTGCCGGCAGGGTTTAAAATGCCCAAATTCGACCTATACGAGGGGCATGGTGACCCGGTGGCCCACCTGCGAGGGTTTTGCAGTAAAATGAGAGGGGCCGGAGGACGGGACGAGCTTCTGATAGCTTACTTCGGCCAGAGTCTGGGAGGATCTGCGCTGGAGTGGTACACTAGACAGGATCCCGGTAGATGGTTTACGTGGGACGATTTGGCTCAAGCTTTTATCGGCCAGTTCCAGTACAATCTTGAGATAATCCCCGACCGCCTATCATTGTTAAAATTAGAGAAGAAGCCCGCCGAAAGCTTCAGGGAATTTGGTTTCCGGTGGAGGGAACAGGCGGCCAGGGTAGATCCGCCGATGAGAGAGAGCGAGATGGTGGACTACTTCTTGCAGACATTAGAGCCCACCTACTTCGGACATCTGGTAACGTCCGTAGGCAAATCATTCACTGAGGTGATAAAAATGGGGGGTATGATCGAGGAAGGTTTGAAGGCCAACAAGATCATGAGTTACTCAACACTGAAAGCCACCACTCAGGCTATCCAAAGTGGTACTGGAGGAGTACTGGGGAAAAAGAGGAGAGAGGAAGTTGCGGCCGTCGAGTCCGGGGCATGGTTCGGAAATAGAGGCCCCGCACCCCAATATAGCCCACCCCAACCTCACCACCAAAATTACTCCCACAACCCATATAACCACCCGCAACATTACTATCCCGCACCTGATCCCCATTTTACTGTCCACCACGCACAGTCCTATTCTGCACCTCCTGTCCATGCACCGTGGCGTGCACCAAACCCGCAAAACAATCACCCACCCCCAAGAGCTTACGGAAACCCCTCGGGCACGAGTTTCCGTCCGAACCAGGCATTCAGGGGCGACAGGGCGCCGAGGCCAAAGACTTTCACTCCCTTAGGAGAGTCTTACACCAATCTGTTCCACCGGTTGAAGCAAGTAGGGTTGCTAAATCCGGTTGAAGCTAAGCTACCAAACCCCCTCCCGAAGAACCTGGACCATTCAGTAAATTGTGCCTACTGCTCGGGATGTCCGGGGCACGATACAGAAAAGTGTTGGAGGCTAAAGACGGCCATCCAGGATCTCATTGGCACTCGCAGGATTGAGGTCCAGACTCCAACAGAGCCCAACATCAACCAAAACCCGCTTCCAACTCATCATGAGACTAATATGATCGAGTTGGTACGGGCGGAGGAAGGAAAGGAGAAAGCCTCTCGGACTGTAATGATGATTAAGTCTAGCGGGGCAGGAACGAGAAAAGGGCCAAGCTTTGATGAGTCGCCCAGTTGCAAGAAGGACATACCAGGAGAGTCGGAAGCAGGAAAGGAAAGTGTGAACGAAGTACCGGTGAAGCCGGCCAAGATAGTTGTACCGGGGGCAGCAATCAAGCCCATCTTGACAGTAGCAGGCGTTCGAATGGATCCTTTCATCATCCAGCCGGCAACACAGTTGCCAGTAACGGATAGCCGGGCTGTCCCATGGAATTATGCTCGGATTACAACGACCTACAGAGGAAAGGAGGTGAAAGAGGAAGTTTGTGAAGCCCAAGGGTTGACCCGCTCGGGGAGATGTTTTGCCCTTGCGGAATTGAGGAAGACCACTCCGGCAGCATTGAAAAAGCCGGTAACTGATGAAGAAGCAGAAGAATTCTTGAAAAAGATGAAGCTGCATGACTACTCTGTCTTAGAGCAGTTGAAGAAGACTCCGGCGCAAATATCATTGCTATCCTTGCTGATACATTCTGAAGAACATCGGCAAGCATTGATGAAAGTCCCGAATGAGGCACATGTACCGGATAAAATCTCAGTGAGCCATTTGGAGAAGATCACCAATAGGATCTTCGAAGCAAATCGGATCACCTTCACCGATGACGAGTTGCCTGAGGAAGGCACCGAGCACAACAGGGCTTTATATCTTACGGTGAAGTGTGAAGAGGCGGTGGTTACCAAAGTCCTTGTCGATAATGGGTCCAGTGCTAACATTTGTCCTCTCTTTACACTGGGCAAATTAAAAGTAGACATCGGCAGGGTACGCAAGAACAGCGTATGTGTTCGAGGGTTTGACGGAGGAGGCAAAGCATCGGTTGGTGACATAGTGCTAATCTTGACAATTGGGCCAGTGGAGTTCACCATGGAATTCCAGGTGCTGGACATGGTGGTGTCATATAACCTCCTGATAGGGCGACCATGGATCCATGCCGCAAGAGCAGTTCCATCCAGCTTACACCAACTCATCAAGTTTGAGTGGGACCAACAGGAGATCGTCGTCCATGGAGAGAACGATCCACAATCAGGCACCATCATTCCCTTTGTTGAAACGGAAGAAGATGTTGGGCCGTGGGTATATCAGGTCTGCGATGTGGTGTCCGCCAACCGAGTTCCAGAAGGGGAATGCATTCCCAATGATAGAATAGTTACGGCGGACGTCATGGTGGCGCATGAAATGTTGAGACATGGTTTCATACCCGGCAAAGGTCTAGGTGCATCTCTCCAAGGAATCATACAACCGGTATCTGTGGTCGAAAACGTGGGAACCTTCGGCTTGGGATTCAAGCCAACATCAGAGAACATCCAGCGAGCAAAAAAGGAGTAAGCAGAAGACATGGGTGCTCCCGAAGCCTGTTCCATGCCTTTCCCAATCTTTTGTCAGGTCCGGAGCAAGAGGACATCCAACGACAAAGATTCCCGGTCCTACGATCAGGCCGGACGAAGAGTTCTTCAGGAAGTTCGAGGACCTATTCACAGATGTATGTATGCTCGAGGATGGTGAAGGATCCAGTCACGCCGAGATACAGTTTGTGGGACCAAAGGCAAAACTGAATAACTGGAAGGCTACTCCTCTCCCTGTCCGGAAGGAGTCTTGGTAGTTTGTCTTGGATCGTTTTTCTTTCGAAATTTTGTATTGGGGGTTTTGTCCCCGGAGTAAAATCCCGTTGTTTTTAGTTCATTTTTGATTTAAGTTTGCAGTTTGTTTTCCCTTGTACAGTTCCCATTTAATGAAGTTTGATTCCCTTCGTGTCTAATTTTGTTTATTTTCCTTCTTTTTACTTTTCTGAACAGCCTTCTGTCAATCGATCTTAATGATATGGCGTGCTTAAAGATTAATCAACCCAGTCTAGAAAGTCAATCGGGTTTGGAAATAATAACGCATGAAATAAGAAGTGACGAGAGTGAATCAGAATACGGCGATGATGAAGCCGTGGAAGAAATCGGTGAAGAATTAAGTCACTTCGAGGAAAAACCCAAACCGAATTTAAATGATACTGAGGCCGTTAATCTAGGGAATGCGGATGACGTCAAAGAAACCCGCGTAAGTGTCCATATTGAACCCAATCTGAGGGAAGAGTTGATCAAAACACTCATGGAGTTTAAAGACATTTTTGCATGGTCGTACGACGACATGCCCGGACTCAGCACTGATCTAGTGGTTCATAGATTACCCACTGATCCGGCATATCCTCCCGTCAAGCAGAAACTGCGGAAATTCAAGACGGAGATGAGTGTGAAGATTAAGGAGGAAGTAACCAAGCAGTTGCAGGCGAAAGTCATTCGTGTCACTCGATACCCTGAATGGTTGGCTAACGTAGTACCGGTGCCAAAGAAAGACGGAAAGATCAGAGTATGCGTGGACTATCGCAATCTCAACAAGGCAAGCCCTAAGGATAATTTCCCGCTTCCCAATATCCATATCCTCATTGATAATTGCGCCGGACGCGAAATCGGATCTTTTGTGGACTGTTATGCGGGATATCATCAGATTTTGATGGATGAAGAAGACGCAGAAAAGACGGCTTTTATCACACCGTGGGGAACTTATTGCTACCGAGTAATGCCGTTCGGTTTGAAGAATGCAGGAGCAACATATATGAGGGCAATGACTACGGTATTCCACGACATGATACACAAGGAAATTGAAGTATACATGGATGATGTGATCGTGAAATCCAGACGTCAAGAGGACCATGTTGCTGACCTCAGGAAGTTCTTTCAAAGACTTCGAAGATACGACATCAAACTCAATCCAGCCAAATGCGCATTCGGAGTTCCATCAGGAAAGTTGCTAGGATTCATCGTCAGGCCGACGGGGCATTGAGTTGGACCCATCCAAAATCAAGTCCATTCGGGAGTTACCCCCGCCGAAGAATAAAACAGAGGTAATGAGTCTGTTGGGAAGGTTGAATTACATCAGTAGGTTTATTGCCCAGCTCACGGCAACTTGTGAACCCATATTCCGTCTATTGAAAAAAGACGCGGCGATAGAATGGACGGCAGAATGTCAGGAAGCGTTTGACCGGATCAAAGGGTATCTGTCAAATCCACCCGTACTAGTTCCGCCTGAGCCAGGTAGACCCCTGATTCTTTATCTGACGGTCTTGGAGAATTCGTTCAGCTGCGTACTGGGGCAGCATGATCTTACCGGCAGGAAGGAACGGGCCATTTACTACCTCAGTAAGAAATTCACGATCCACGAGGTCAAGTACACTCATCTAGAAAAGACATGTTGC
Organism: Nicotiana noctiflora; assembly: GCA_032618575.1. Taxonomy (NCBI): domain Eukaryota; kingdom Viridiplantae; phylum Streptophyta; class Magnoliopsida; order Solanales; family Solanaceae; genus Nicotiana; species Nicotiana noctiflora. The sequence continues at coordinate 55,667 of JASVEL010012216.1, read as the reverse complement.
GCTTTGACTTGGGTAGCCCAAAAGCTAAACATTATTTGTCTTCTTACACCACTTACCTCATTTCGCGCTTGGATCCGTTGAAGTATATTTTCCAGAAACCTATGCCTACAGGGAGGTTAGCAAAATGGCAAATATTACTTACGGAGTTCGACATCATATACGTGACAAGGACGGCTATGAAAGCTCAAGCCCCGGCCGATCACTTAGCTGAAAATCCTGTTGATGACGAATACGAACCCTTGAGGACGTATTTTCCAGATGAAGAAGTGTTGCAAATTGAGGGGTTAGAACTAACCAAGGATCCAGGATGGAAGCTCTTCTTCGATGGAGCGGCAAACGCAAAAGGAGTCGGAGTAGGGGCTGTGCTCATATCTGAAACAGGACATCATTATCCTGTTACCGCTCAACTGCGTTTTCACTGTACCAATAATATGGCCGAGTACGAGGCATGTATCTTGGGGTTGCGATTAGCGGTGGACATGGATGTACAGGACGTCTTGGTCTTGGGGGACTCGGACCTTCTAGTACATCAGATTCAGGGAGAATGGGAAACCAGAGATCTAAAGCTTATCCCATATCGTCAGTGTTTGCATGATTTGACCAAACGCTTTCGATCGGTAGAATTCAAGCACATCCCAAGGATGCATAATGAGGTTGCCGACGCGTTGGCTACTTTAGCATCAATGCTACATCACCCGGACAAGGTTCGTGTCGATCCATTACACATCCATGTCCGGAATCAACATGTTTATTGTAACGTGATAGAGGAAGAGGTGGATGGTGAGCCGTAGTTTCATGATGTCAAGGAATACCTCAGGGGTTAGGAGTATACCCGGAGCAAGCAACCGGAGATCAAAAGCGAGCTATTCGGCGGTTGGCGAACGGATTTTTCCTTAGTGGAGGGGTGCTGTACAAAAGAACCCCAGATTTGGGATTGTTGAGATGTATAGATGCAAGTCAAGCCACAACAGTGATGACGGATATACACTCGGGAGTTTGCGGACCACACATGAGCGGATACGTATTGGCAAAGAAGATTCTTCGAGCAAGATATTATTGGCTCACTATGGAGCGGGATTGTATAAGTTTCGTGCGAAGATGCCATCAGTGTCAGATACACGGAGATTTGATTCATTCTCCGCCGACCGAATTGCATACAATGTCCGCACCATGGCCGTTTGTCGCATGGGGTATGGATGTTATTGGACCTATTGAGCCTGCAGCTTCCAACGGTCATAGGTTCATTCTGGTAACGATTGATTATTTTACCAAGTGGGTGGAGGCCAAAACATTCAAATCAGGTGACCAAGAAGGCGGTAGTGGACTTCGTACACTCCCACATCATTTGTAGGTTTGGAATTCCAAAGATGATCATTACGGATAACGGTGCAAATCTTAACAGTGGATTGATGAAAGAGGTATGTCAACAGTTCAAGATTACACACCGAAATTCCACACCGTATCGCCCAAAAGCAAACGGTGCGGTCGAGGCAACAAACAAGAACATAAAGAAGATATTGAGGAAGATGATAGAAGGGTCTAGGCAGGTGGCATGAAAAGTTACCATTTGCGCTGTTGGGTTATCGCACTACCGTCCGGACTTCGGTAGGTGCAACTCCTTACTTGTTGGTATACGGGACCGAAGCAGTAATACCCGCAGAAGTTGAGATTCCGTCCCTCCGAATTGTCGCTGAAGCTGAGATTGATGACGACGAGTGGGTCAAAACCCGATTAGAGCAATTGAGCTTGATCGATGAAAAGAGATTGACAGCAGTATGTCACGGCCAATTGTATCAAAAGAGAATGGCGAGAGCATATAACAAGAAGGTACGTCCCGGGAGATTTGAAGTGGGACAGCATGTGCTGAAGAGAGTTCTACCCCATCAGGCCGAAGCGAAAGGCAAGTTCGCTCCAAATTGGCAGGGACCTTTTGTGGTGACTAGAGTATTATCCAACGGCGCTCTATGTCTGAATGATGTCGAGGGAAGATGCACCGATATGGCTATCAATTCTGACGCAGTTAAGAGATATTATGTGTAATTCTTTAATGCATTTGTCAACGTTTGGTTTCGTTTGGGTGTATTTGGCATTTTTCGGAGAATGAAATGACAGAGGCAATTTTTCTACTACCCAAACACTTTAACCTTTGTCCCCCATTTGAGCCTTAATTATTCTTTCATATACCCTCCTTCGGAATCATCAAGGAAGATGTGTAACAGAATAGAAAAGAAACAAAGAAGTAATACAAGAAAAGTGAACTACGTTCGACCTGATTCCTCAAGAAGGATACGTAGGCGCCACACGGCTCGGTCATAATAAAATAAAAATCAAAAAATCCCCCAAGCAACAAAACTGGGGCAGAAGTCATTGTTTCGTTTGAAAGATAGTGTGGATTCCGAAAGTTGTAATAAGCTAACCGTTGAGGCTAAACCCCTTTCTTCAGCCTCACGCGCGGAAACCATATCAAGAACCAGAAAGACCTCTCGATCAGTATTTGAGAAGTGCCAAGTCATGTGAATGAAAGCCAAGAGTGACATCCCGACCCTCGATTGAATCCAGGATGCACAAGCCGAAAGGGGATAACGCTCTAGAGGGAATCTCAGGGGTGATACCCCGCCGCGAGGAAAGAAAGCATAAATGAGAGAGTCTTAACGGTGAAAACCCTCGCGGGCACCTTAAGGCGAAGGAAGTTGAGAGAAGTAAAATGAGAGAGTCTTACGGTGAAAACCTTTACGGGCACCTTAAGGCGACAGGAGATAGAGAGAAATGAGAGAATCTCATTAGTGAAAACCCTTTGAAGGGCACTGTGAGGTGACAAGACGAGATGGTTACAAGATGCCTGCATGAGACAGGGTTTGGACATCCGTTTACCTCTAGCAGGACGCGGCATCAGAAAGTGATTGACATGAATAGACTGGGTAGTTTAATCTCAAAGGCGCGGCATAACATTGGATCAGGCACACATTCAGATAAGTTTTCCTATTTTTGAGTTCAGAAAAGTTTTTCTCTTCTTTTGTCATTTGCGGTCGGTATTCTTTTCTTTTCTTTCATTTTCGAAAATTGATTTTTCAAAGCTTACTACCAAGTCTCCCAAAGCAGTATATTGAAAGTGAATAGGCGTGGAACGAGGCAATAAGACAGAAGTCGTTACGATAGTAAGATTGGGATGACAGGCCGAGTGGAAGGTTCGCAAGAATTATGGAGTATGATGGACACATGTGGCATGTCCGAAAGATGATTTCACGCAACGGATCACCGGCTAAAAAGAGTCGGATCAAACCAAAGAGTGGAATAAAAGGAAAGATGAGAGGTCGTTCGTGGAAAAAGCATCGTCCCCAGAAAGCGTCAACGTCGCCCTCAAAGTTCGAGAGAGGCCAAGCAGCTGAAAGAAAATGGCCCCAACAAGAGTGGCACGACCACCCACCGCATTTTGAAACTAACAATTTTTCTTTGATTTAAAAGCAGGAAAAGAGGGTTCGTTGGCAGAAAAGCATACCGTCCAGAAGTTTATCAAACTGGGGCAGAAAATTTTCTCCTGTTGCGAAAATTTTCTTGAAAGCAAAGACCCAGGGGGTAAGGGTAGAAAGCAACACAAGACGGAATGATCTTTGAGCCCGGTATCATCCCCAGTAGTTGTGGGAAAATAAAACAATGGCTTCGAGATTCCTCCAGCAGTATTACATTCCATAATTTGCTCGAGGAGGCAAAAGCGTGAGTCCCACGGGAGGTATGGGAAGAAGGAAGAGCATGAGGGGTGAAGGAAACAAAGAATACTTCCTCAGCAGCATCATCCCCAGCAGGCGAGTAAACAGTTCCAAAATACCCCCAGCAGCCAGAAGAAAAGTAATACGACCCAGGGGAAGGCAATTCCAAGACAGGTTAATTCAGAAGAGAAAGTGGTCCGAGAGGCAATGCAGGAAGAAGAAAATAGTACAAGAGGCAAAGGAAGGTAATCAAGATAGGATGAAATCAGTGAGTTGTAGTTGAAGTCAGGGAGCCCGCCTGGAGAATGGAGTGGCGATTTTATTTTGAAGTTGTAATTGAAGTCAGGAAGCCCGCCTGGAGAATGGAGTGGCGATTTAATTTTGAAATAGTAGTTGAAGTCAGGGAGCCCGCCTGGAGAATGGAGTGGCGATTTAATTTTGAAATAGTAGTTGAAGTCGGGGAGCCCGCCTGAAGAATGGAGTGGCGATTTTATTTTGGGGTAGTAGTTGAAGTCAGAAAGCCCGCCTGGAGAACGGAGTGGCGATTTATTTCAAAGTTGAAGTTGAAGTCAGGGAGCCCGCCTGAAGAATGGAGTGGCGACTTATTTTTGAAGTTGGTGGAGGAAAGCAATCATGAAGAATGGAGTGGCGATTTAATTTTGAAATAGTAGTTGAAGTCAGGGAGCCCGCCTGGAGGATGGAGTGGCGGTTTTATTTTGAAGTTGTAATTGAAGTCAGGAAGCCCGCCTGGAGAATGGAGTGGCGATTTTATTTTTGAAGTTGTAATTGAAGTCAGGAAGCCCGCCTGGAGAACGGAGTGGCGACTTTATTTTGAGTAGTAGTTGAAGTCAGGGAGCCCGCCTGGAGAATGGAGTGGCGATTTTATTTTGAAGTAGTGGTTGAAGTCAGGGAGCCCGCCTGGAGAATGGGGTGGCGATCTATTTTAATTCGGTTGAGGAAAGCGGTTGAGTGTAACAGAAATCTCCGGCATGAATCCCGGTTCGTAAGCCGAGGGAGGCAACAAGGATCAGAACAGATAGATTCAGATTGCGAAGGAAAATAGTTCAAAGATCATAAAGAAGGAAACAATGGTCGGAGTTCGGCGATCAAGATAGGCCAAAATAACAATTGGCGGAAGAGGAGAAGCATCAGAAGGAACACCAAGTCAGACAGGATGACAAGGAGCGCGACAAGATCAAGTTAAAAAGGATAGATAAGAACTTGTAGTACTGTAACTTAGTCTAGCTTCTTGTTTTGTTGCTTAGTACGGTGTAACAAGGAGATCAGCTAAGCGGTGGTAACAGCAGTAACAGCAGTAACAACAGTAACAGCGAGATCGCAACAATCATGGTAGTCCCAGCTACCAGAACTTCCCGAACTACGTTGACCTGATTCCCTTTTAGCCAGGGATATGTAGGAGACCTTTGAAGCAAGGTTCGGTCAAAACTTTTCCAAAATGCTTCATACGGAGTGCTCGAATGGGCAAAATCGCTTATATCCGCTCACTTATCTTTGCACGAAAACTCTGCGTGTTTACGCGCAAAGAGGGGCAGCTGTGAGCACGTGATTTTTGCCTTACCTGAGAAGTACTCCCAGAAAATTCAAAATAAAAAAAAAAATAGTTTCGTGTTGGGCATGATTTTTGTGACTTTGTGTTATTTTATCTTTTTGTGTGCATGTTTATTTATTTAAACTAATAAAATACAAAAATATACATTAGGCTTTGCATTCTTTAGTGTTCAATATCAAATTATACGGTTTACATTCAAGTGATATGTAATTATGAGGGATAATTGTAGTAAAAAATAGTCGTGTTATAGGTTAGTATATATATATATATATGTATATATATATATATATATATATATATATATATATATATATATATATATATATATATATATATATATATATATATATATATATATATATATATATATATATATATATATATATATATATATACACACATATACATATAATGCATCATGAAGAGTAGACTCGGGCCATATTTTAGTCCAAAAATTGGCCCAAACCCTCACCCGTCCAGCCCACACGCTCCAGCCCAATACCCGCCCAGCATCAGAATGTAACGCTTGATCTGGACCGTTGGATTTTATTATCCAACGGCCCAGATTAATCTTTTAATTCCAATATACATTCAGGCTGAGGCTTAACCGAACGACACCGTTTGGTTATGGGAAGAGATCCTGGTCGTTGATCAAGTTTGATCCAACGATCGGGGTTTAACCTTTTAAGTCATATATAAACCTCATAAACGCACCCCGCCCCCCCTTTCAGACCCCCCCTCAACCGTCTCCCATCTTCAGAGACCAGGTCTCTTGACCCCCGCCTTCCTCCGCCGTGCTCCGCCTGCCGGAAATCGCCTCACGGCGGTTCCGGTAGGCCAATGGCCACCAAACTAATACCAAAATCTTCCCCTCACCTCCCCCATTACGAACCCAGCCTTCGTTTACCTCGAATCACTCCGGAGCTCCTCGAATCTTCATTTGAAGATTCGAGTCAAACTCGAACCAATGCCAAATCACCCCAAACTCACCCCAAACCCTCCCATGGCCTCCCTCATACCCCCGCCGGCTTGGGTTTACCTCAAATCTTGCCCGAATCATAAAAGCCCTAAAATCGAGTCCAAAGAACCCTAGTTTTCGAAAAAGCCAAATTCGAGCCAAATTAGTCGTAATTGAAGTCCAAGGGACTTTAGTCTAGGTGTTCTCAATCGAGAACATCTCGATTAAAGCCCGTTTGGCTTCAATAGTTCCAAACCATAGTTCGAAGCTTGGTTCGGTAGATTTCTTTTGAGGTAATTCGTGTTCCTTACGTTTGTTGTTTGTAATCCGTGTATGTGGTTGTGTTTAGTTTCAGAAAATTCTTAGCATTCTTCTACCCTTCTCAACAGACCTTTTATTTGGTCGATTCCCATTCTTTTACCAATTCTTGTTTAAGTTCAATGTTGCAATAGCTTCGTATAGTTAGTTTATTTAACGTCGTCAACAAATTATGTTTGTTTGTATGATTGTTCATGTTCTGGTCTGCCCGTAGGCAATGCAAGTCTAGGCTTTGGTTGTGTGTTCAATTCTGGATTAGGAGTTAGTTATATGCAGTTGTCATAATTTGATTAAGGATAGTTATTTAATCACATACCCATACAAGGGACTAGTGGAACCTGTTGTGCAGCAGGGCAGCCCACTAGTGTCCTGCCACCAGTGTATTTAATGGTTATAGTCCATACATTGGACACTAGATAGTGGAGAATGCAGGGAGTTTGATGGGTTAGACAGAGAGGAGGATGGGCAGAATTGGCTTTCTGATTATTGTATCTTGGAGTTTCATTTGTTTGCAACTATAAGTATAGAACACTGGAGAGTCATAGAGGGGGGAGAAAAACAGTCATAGCTAAAAAGAAAAACCTAGAGATTGAAAGAGGGAGACACACACAGCAAAAGACACATTTCGAAAACACATAGAGAAGGATTGAAAAGCATATAGCCATTCACATAGGTCCTGGCCACTGTTTCATTGGAGTTTTGGTGACTGTTTGATTGCTATTTGTGAGAAAGACCACTGGTTCCCTGCTTGTGGGTTGTGGTAGCTCTTGTGTTGTTGCTGGTATATTATTGGTCGTGTGTGATTATTGTGTTGTGGCTGTCTGTGTTGAGTGTATGCTGCTGCTGTGTTGAGTGATTGTTGCTGCTTGGTTCATTGGTAGCTGTTGTTTCTTGTGCTGTTGTTGTAGCTGTTGTTCTTCTGTTGTTGTTGTTGCTGTTGGTATACACTGGTCGCTTTTGTTCTTGTGTTGTTGTTGTTGCTGTGCCACTTGGTTGTAACTGCCATTGGATTGCTGGTCTACTGGTTACTGTTGGGATTTTGTTTGGCCATTACTGTTGAGACTGGTTTTGGGTGAGCTAGAAGGAAGTAACATACATTAGGAGAAGCAGAGGTAGAAATACACACAGATACAAATATCCTGGGTTACTGTTCCATTGGTTTGGATACTGTTTGATTGCTGTTTGGTTCAAGTTTAGTCACTGATTCATTGATTGGTAGAGTTCGATCACTGTTGGTTTGTTGGGTTGTAGCTGGTTCACTGGTTGTTTGGGTGTTGAGTTGTTGTTGTGTGTCTATTAAGTTTGCTGCTGGTCTATCATTGTTGCTGTGGTGTTTACTGTCGCTTGGTTTACTGTGGTTGCTACTGGTCTATTGTTGTTGCTCTTGTTACTGTTGCTGCATTGCCATTGCTCACTCTTCTTTGTTCTTCCGCATTCCAGGTACACATCTCTGTTATTGTAATTCCTTGGTTCGAAAAGAATGAAGTTTGAAGCTTATGCTTAAAGTCTATTGAATCATGTAGTCGTCCAAAGTTCTTATATTTGGTTACGTTCTGTTATTCTTTAATTAAGTTGGTATTGCTAGTTTTGTTATGGAAAATGTAGCTAGACCAAAGATACACTATCATTAGATATGCGCGTAAACCCGAATTAGTCTATTGTATCTCTGTTCAATCTTCTCTACTCATGTGTGTAATCTCCAAATCTGTTAAATGTTAGATCTTATGTTAAAAGCAAGATTAGCTAGGGAGTTATTACTCAACGGAATGACGTAATTAGATTAAAGGAGTCGGGGTGCATTTCATGTGACCCGACCCCAATTTCGGGCAAGAGCAAATAAAGCATGTCAGGAACCACAGGCGCATTTCATGTGGTGTGGTTCGTAGCAAGTTTTAAATAATTTGGAATCAACTCCTAAGTAAAAATACAGTGGGATGTAGTTCGCTTTAGGTTTGAATTAAAGGGGTGCCTCGCCCGGTAGTTACACTAATCGCAAGGCCTTTATAAATGTACTTAGATTTCGAGATGTGTCGTTTCTTAGCAAATATCACGTCTTCCTCGATAGTGTAAATAAGTAATCGCTCCGGGCGCATATTTTAGTCCTACCTTCTTAAATACGGGTGTGCATTTCATGCGACCCAAATCCAAACCCCGAAATGTTGAATAAGAATATGTCGAGAATCCGGGTGCATTTCATGTGACGTGATTCGAAAGTATATTTTTTAAGCAACTTTCTCTTTCGTAAATCATAACCAATAATAAAAGCGGTAGAGGGATATTAACTTGCATTAAGTACATAATTGTAAAAAGCAGATAGATAAGCCAAACACGACAGTTGAGCGACCGTGCTAGAACCACGGAATTCGGTAATGCCTAATACCTTCTCCCGGGTTAATAGAATTCCTTATCCGGATTTCTGGTTCGCGGACTGTTAAATAGAGTCATTCTTTTCCTCGATTCGGGATTTAACCGGTGACTTGGGACACCATAAATCTCCCAAGTGGCGACTCTGAAAATAATTAAATAAATCCCATCTCGATTGTCCTTTAATTGGAAAAACTCTTTGCATCCTCGCGGGTGCGGTAAAAAGAGGTGTGACAGTGACGACCAAAAGGGTCATCACCGTGTTTCTCCTTTTTTCAGCACTTCTGAGGTCTTGGAAACTTCACTCTCAGTTTCCTCGATGTGCGTGCACAGTTCGGGCTCGAAGTCGGAAAGTTTTTATGTTAAGATATACGAATTCTATGGAAACTTTGAAGAATTTTGATATTAATATTGATACAGTTGACTTTGGTCAATATTTTTGGTAAACGGGCACGGACCGGTGATGTGATGGTTCCGAGAGGTCCGTAGAAAAATATGAGACTCGGGCATGTGCCCGGAGTCGAAATCCGAGGTCTAGAACCCCAGTAAAAGAATTTTTCCGTTAAATTGTTTTCTGAAATTAGTAAGGAAAAATTGAAATGAAATTGAGTTAGAAAATATAGGTATCGGGCTCGTATTTTGGTTTTGACGCCCGGTACAGGTCTTAAATATAGTTTAAGTGCTTTCTATGAAATTTGGTCGAAATCGGACGTCGTTTGACGTATTTCGGACCTAAAAAGCTAAAGTTAGAGGTATATGAACTTTGAAATGAAATCTTGAGTTTTGATTCTTTGTTTTTGATGTTATTTTACCGATTTAATCGCTCGAGCAAGTACGTATGAGGTTGTTGAGTTAGTGTGTGCATTTGGTTAGGAGCCCCGAGGGCTCGGGAGTGATTTCGGGGGTGGTTCGGGGTGTTTTTGCTCTTGAAAATCTAGTATTTTGGCTGTTGCTGGTATCTAGTATGATGTTCTATGCGATCGCATAGATCCTTCCGCGATCGCATAGTGTAAAATTCAGGATCCCAAAATGTGTTCTATGTGATTGCAGCACTCCTTATGCGATTGCATTGCCCAGCCTCCCATACCTTTGTGATCGCATTGTCTCCCTCGCAATCGCATAGAGCATTTCCCTGGCCCAGTCACATTTACTCTATGCGTTCGCAACTTGCCTTCCGCGATCGCGTAGACTTACCTCCTTACCCTATGCGATCACACTGCCTTGTATGCGATCGCATAGGGCATTTTTGCCCAGTGAATTTTTCTCAAAAATAGAACACTTACACAGGGTTTCTCACAAAAATTTCATACGGGCTCTTCTCTTCCACCCTCCATTGTCAAGTTCCTAGCTCCGATTCCTCCATAACTCTTTGGGTAAGTCTTCCTAACCTCATTTCTTCATTGTTTAATCACCTAATCATAATTTATCCTAGCCCTAAGTCATGAATTCAAGGTAGAAAATGGGGGTTTTGGGTAGAACTAGGGCTTGTGGGATTTTGGGTGATTCATTTGAGGTCGGATTTTGAAACAAATCATATATTCTAACTCGTGGGGTTATGGGTGATTGGAATTTGGTCTGAGCCTCGAGTTTGGACCATGTTGGCCCAATGTCGGATTTTGCTATTTTTGGAAGAATGATGGGAATTTCATTTCTAGGCTATGATATTATGTTATTGAGCCATAATTGATGTTATTGAATTAAAAATGACTAGATATCATTGTTTCAGAGTCGGATTCTAGAAGAAAGGCGGTGCTAGAGGATTGATTGTTATTTTCGGACCGAGGTAAGTGTTTGATCTAATCTCGGCTTGAGGGAATAGGTTTAGAGTATTATTACTTGCTATTTGCTAAATGATTGAGTGCGATGTATAGGCATGATGACGAGTATCTATACACTGGCGTCTAGCATGACCGTGAGTCTTATTTGTACTTGCTTTTGGGTATATTTTGAGGACCATTTCTAGCAAGTTATAAAATCAACATGATGAGTTAGTTGGGGAATTATTTATGAAACGTGAAATTCCTTGGAGCTTTGGCTCAAATGGTAGTGATTCTATGAAGTCAAAAATTGTAAGTATTATAAAGAAATGTGGTTGAATCCTTGCGGGGACGTATAGTTTATGATTGTTGTTGCTCCCTTATCCGGTTGAGCGTTATATGTATTCTCCATTATTGAGATGTTTGGGCTGCTACAGGTACCCTTATTGGGTTAGATCGTTATATTGCCGAGTTTTCCCTAAAAGGGAACCCCTTGAGAGAGCCTAATGAATTAATCATAATATTTATTGGGATCGTGTGACACGCCGTCCACTTATACTATATGAATTGGGATCGTGTGGCACGCCGTCCACTTATATTATATGAATTGGGATCGTGTGGCACGACGTCCACTTATATTATATAAATTGGAATCGTGCGGCATGCCGTCCACTTATATTATATAAATTAGGATCGTGTGGCACGCTGGCCACTTATATTATATGAATTGGGACCGTGTGGCGCGTCGTCCACTTATGATACATATTATGGGATCGTGTGGCGCCGACCACTTATGAAAGTAATAATGTGAATTTGGATTAATGTTGTCACTGATGATCTGCTCTCATTGTTCAGTATCTTCCCGAGCATGTTTTCTTTTCGGTTGTAGATCTTTATATACATTCCTGTTGCTCTTTCTGTTGTTGTTGTATTTGTATATATATATATATCTGCACAGGTTGATTTTAGTAGGTCCTGTCTAGCCTCGTCACTATTTCGTCGGGGTTAGGCCAGGCACTTACCAGCACATGGAGTCGGTTGTGCTGATGCTACACTTCTGTGCTTTTTGCACAGATCACAGTGTTGGAGCAGCTTTCGGACAACAGCATCAGTAGGATTTTCTAGGAGTTGTCTTCAGCCCAGGGACTCTCGAGGTAGCCTAGCCGGCGTTCGCGGGCCGAAGTCCCTATCCCTTATTTCAGCTTGTTTTCATTGTACCAAAATAGACTTATGTATTTTTCTTTCATTCAGACTTGTTTGTAGTATTCTTTAGTAGTCTGTGAGCTACCGACACCAGATTTTGGGGTAGTGTTATATTCAGTATTTTCGCATTTTGATTTCTTCTTACTTGAATTTTAAAGTTTTTCGAAATATTTAATTATTCTAGTATGTTCTGTTGTTAAGGTTCGGCTGGCCTAGCTTCGATAGTAGGCGCCATCACGACTCCTGATGGTTTGAAATTTTGGATCGTGACAAGTTAGTATCAGAGCTCTTGGTTTCAAAGGTCTCGCAACTCACGGACAAACTAGGTAGAGTCTGAGGGATCGGTACGAAGACGTCTGTATTTATCCCTCAGAGGCTACAAAGTTAGGAAAAATTTTCACTTTTGTTCTTTCTTGTCGTGCGATTCTGTTTCTCAAACACTAATTGTCCTTCTACTCTGTTCTTTCACAAATGGCGAGAACACGCGCTTCATCTTCCACTGCGCAGCAGCCCGAGCCCACAGCTTCACCCTCGAGGGGTAGAGGCCGAGGTTGTGCTAGAGGCTGAGGCCGGAGCAGAGCCCAGCCCCAGGTAGCAGTTCCAGAGGTGGAGCCTCATGTTGACTATGATGAGGAGGTTCCAGCCCCAGCAGTACAAGCAGGCGCAGCTCAGGTCCCAGGAGGAGTCGTGATCACCCCAGAGTTTCAGGATGCTATAGTCAGACTAGCAGGCTTTATGGAGAGTGTCTCTAGAGAGGGGTTGTTACCAGCTGCACCAGCCACTTCTCAAGATGGAGGGGGGGTCAGACTCCTGTTACACGTACTTCGGAGCAGGCAGCTCCTCAGGCCCATACCCCAGTGATTCAGCTAGTTGTGGTAGTTTAGCCAGATATTCCAGCTCAGGCCGGTGATGGAGCGGCCATGACTTCTGATGCCTTGTGGAGACTTGATCGGTTCTCCAAGCTATTCACCACCACATTCAGCGATGTTTCATTCGAGGATCCCCAGGATTTCCTATGCAGTTGCCATGAGATTCTCAGGACCATGGGCATAGTAGAGACCAATGGGGTCGATTTCTACACCTTCAGGCTTACAGGATCCGCCAAGATTTGATGGAGAGATTTTTGTCTATCTAGACCAGCAGGGTCTCCAACTTTGACATGGGATCAGTTCGCAGAGTTATTCCTGGAGACATTTCTCCCCGTCACTTAGCGGGAGGCACTTCACAGGCAGTTTGAGCGCCTTCAGTATGGCACCATGACAATTACTTAGTACGATACTAGATACATTGACTTGGCACGCCATGTAGTTGTGATACTCCCTACAGAGCGGGAGAGGGTCCGAAGATTCTTTGATGGATTAATTTCAGTCGATTCACCTAACAAATGGCCATGGGAGTTGGTAGTGATATTTCCTTCTAGGAGGCGGCTAATGCGGCCCGCAAAGTTGAGATGGCCCTCGCACGGGGAGGTAGTCATATGTCAGACAAGAGACCTCGTCATTCTGGTAGATTCAGTGGTACCTCATCTGGAGGTAGGGATACTTATGGTAGGGGTCAGGCACCGATGCCCTTTCAGTCAGCTCTTCAGACTTCTCATGGTAGTTCGGGCAGTGGTGGTCCCCAGTAGTATCAGTCAGATCAGCGGCCTATCAATGCACCCCCACTCCATTATTCCTAGCATCAGAGGACTTGTTACACTTATGGTGACCCGAGGCATATTGCCAGGTTTTGCCCTCGAGCTTCGGGCAGTCTCAGCAATATGGTCTTCGCCCTATGATTCAGGCAGCAGGTGATTCACAACCCGCCTAGCCAGCTAGAGGTGGGGGTAGAGATCTTAGAGGTGGAGGTAGGGACCGTAGAGGTGGATCTCGGACGGGTAGAGGCAGAGGTCAGCCAGTGGTTGATCGTCCTAGGGATGCAGTTCAGGAGGTGGGGCCCAGCCCCACTTTTATGCTTTGCCACCCAGGCCAGAGGGTGAGTCTTCTAATGTTGTTATTACAGGTACTATTCTGGTTTGTGACCGGGGTGCTTCAGTGCTATTTGACCCTTGGTCTACATTGTCTTATTTTGCACTCCACCTGCCTATGACTAGCGATGCCTTGGGTATTTATGTATATGTATCTACACTAGTGAGTGATCATATAGTGGTTGATTGGGTCCATCATTCCTGTATAGTAGTGTTTGAGGGTCTTGAGACCCGTGTTGACCTATTGCTTCTAGACATGGTGGATTTTGATGTTATATTCGGGATGGATTGGTTGTCCCCGTATCATGCGATCTTGGATTGTCACGCCAAGACCGTGACTTTGGCTTTATCGGATATGCCCCGATTGGAGTGGAGAGGGACTCCAGGACATGCCACCCGCAGTGTTATTTCTTATGTTAAGGCTCGACGTATAGTCTAGAAGAGGTTTCTAGCTTATTTGGCTTATGTTCGCGACTCCAACGCAACTTCTATTGACTCAGTCCTTATTGTTCGGGAGTTTCCAGAGGTTTTTTCTTCAGACTTGCCGGGTATGCCGCCCGACAGGGATATTGATTTTTGCATTGATCTGGCCCCGAGCACGCATCCCTTTTCTATTCTACCGTATCGTATGGCCCCGCCCGAGCTGAAGGATCAGTTGCAAGATTTATTGGAGAAGGGTTTCATCAGGCCTAGTGTTTCTCCCTGGGGTGCGCCAGTTCTGTTTGTGAAGAAAAAGGATAGTTCTATGCGGATGTGTAGTGACTACCGACAACTGAATAAGGTAACAATTAAGAACAAGTACCCACTGCCGAGGATTGATGATTTGTTCGACCAGTTACAGGGTGCAAGGGTGTTTTCCAGGATAGATTTGAGATCGGGTTATTATCAGCTGAGGATTAGGGCGTCTGATGTCCCTAAGACAACATTCCGCACTCGGTATGAGTATTATGAGTTCTTAGTCATGTTATTTGGGTTGACCAATGCCTCAACAGCATTTATGGAGTTGATGAATCGAGTGTTCAGACCTTAGTTGGACTTGTTCATGATTGTCTTCATTGATGATATTCTTGTGTACTCCCACAGTCAGGAGGAACATGAGCAACACCTCAAAGTGGTTCTTCAAACTCTGAAGGATAGCCAATTGTATGCCAAGTTTTCAAAATGCGAGTTTTGGTTGAGTTCAGTGGCATTTCTGGGTCATGTCGTATCAGCTAAGGGTATTCAGGTAGACCCAAAGAATATTGAGGCAGCTAAGAATTGGCCTCGACTAGCTTCAGCGACAGAGATTCGTAGTTTCTTGGGGTTAGCTGGTTATTATCGTCAATTTGTGGAGGGATTTTCATCAATAGTTGCCCCGATGAACAGGTTGACCCAGAAGGGTGCCCAATTCAGGTGGTCCGATGAGTGCGAGGAGAGATTTCAGAAGATCAAGGCAGCCTTGACCACAGCACCGATATTGGTTTTGCCCACAGGTCCAGGACCTTACACTGTTTATTGTGATGCTTCCCGTGTTGGTCCTGGTGCGGTATTGATGCAGGATGGAAGGGTTATTGCTTAAGCTTTGAGGGAGTTGAAGATCCACAAGAAGAACTATTGTTCATGCCTTAAAGATTTGGAGGCATTATTTATATGGTGTGACGTGTGAGGTGTACACAGATCACAAGAGTTTGCAATACTTGTTCAAGCAGAAGTAGTTGAATTTGAGGCAACATAGGTGGTTGGAGCTATTAACGGATTATGATGTTACTATCTTATACCACCTGGGTAAGGCCAATGTAGTGGCCGACGCATTGAGTAAGAAGTCAGTCAGCATGGGTAGTCTTGCATATGTTTCGGTCAGCTAGAGACCACATGTCTCAAATATTCAGGCCTTGGCCAATCGGTTGGTGAGGTTGGACATCTCGTAGCCTAGCCGAGTATTGGATTGTACGGTCGCTTGTTCTTCATTATTGGAGCGAATCTGTGACCAACAGTTTGATGATCCTCATTGTGTGTCTTCAGAGACACTGTGCAGTGTAGAGGTGCCATGAAGGTGACCCTGGATGCAGATGGTTTTTTGAGATTGCAGGGGCGAGTATGTGTACCCAATGTTGATGGCATTCGAGAGTTTATCTTAGCGGAGGCCCATAGTTCTCGGTATTCTATTCACCCGGGAGCCGCGAAGATGTATCAGGACTTGCGGCAGCATTACTGGTGGCGTAGGATGAAGAAAGACATTCTTGCATATATGGTTCAGTGTTTAAATTGTCAGCAGGTCAAGTATGAACATCAGAGACCGACCTGGTGGTGTGTTTCAGAGGATTGAGCTTTCCGAGTGAAAGTGGGAGCGGATCACCATGGACTTCATTATTGGACTTCATGTGACCCGGAAGAGGTTTGATGCTATTTGGGTCATTGTTGATGGGCTGACTAAGTCATCGCATTTCATTCCTGTTGCTACTACCTATTCTTTAGAGAGATTAGCTGAGATCTACATCCGAGAGATTGTTCGTCTTCACGGGGTACCGACATCTATCATTTCGGATCAGGGTACGCAGTTCACCTCGCGCTTTTGGAGAGCAGTTCAGCAGGAGCTAGGTACCCATGTACAGTTGAGCAGCATTCCATCCTCAGACGGACAGTCAGTCAGAGAGGACTATTCAGATATTGGAGGATATGCTCCGAGCCTGTGTTATTGATTTTGGGGGCTCTTGGGACCAGTTTTTGCCTTTAGCAGAGTTTGCCTACAACAACAGTTACAGTCCAGTATTCAAATGGCACCTTATAAAGCGTTATATGGTAGGCGGTGTCGGTCTCCAGTCGGATGGTTCGAGCCGGGAGAGGCTCGGTTGTTGGGTACTAATTTAGTCCATGAGGCCTTGGATAAGGCCAAGATTATCCAAGAGAGGTTGCGTTCGGCTCAGTCTAGGCAAAAATGTGACTTTGATGGTTGGGGAACGAGTATTGCTCCGTGTATCGCCTATGAAAGGCATGATGAGATTTGGGAAGAAGGGCAAGCTTAGCCCTAGATATATTGGTCCATTTGAGATACTTGATCGGGTGGGAGGGGTGGCTTATAGACTTGCCTTGCCACCTAGCTTGTCAGCTGTGCATCCAGTGTTTCACGTGTCAATGCTCCAGAGGTATCACGGTGATCCTACCCACGTGATAGATTTCAGTACTGTCCAGTTGGACAAGGATCTGTCCTACGAGGAGGAGCCAGTAGCTATTCTAGACCGACAGGTTCGATAGTTGAGGTCGAAGAGCTTTCCTTCAGCATGTGTGTAGTGGAGGGGTCAGCCTCCTGAAGTTTCGACCTGGGAGTCCGAGTCTGATATGTGGAATCGTTACTCTCATCTATTTCCTAACTCGAGTACTTCTTTCTTTTGTCCGTTCGAGGATGAACGATTATTTTAGAGGTGGAGAATATGACGATCCAAAGGGTCATCATCGTATTTTTGCCTTTTTCCTCACTTCCGAGATCTTGGAAATGTCACTCTCAGTTGGCTCGATGTGCATGCACAGTCCGAGCGCCAAGCCGGAAAGTTTTTGTGTTAAGATATATGAATTCTATTGAAAATTTGAAGAATTTTGATATTAATATTGATACAGTTGACTTTGGTCAATATTTTTAGTAAACGGGCCCGGACCGGTGATGTGACAGTCCCGGGAGGTCCGTAGAAAAATATGCGACTAGGACATGTGCCCGGAGTCGAAATCCGAGGTCCAGAACCCCGGTAAAAGAATTTTTTTGTTTAACTATTTTGTGAAATTGATAAGGAAAAATTGAAAAGAAAATGAGTTAGAAAATATAGGTATCGGGCCCGTATTTTGGTTCCGACATCCGGTACAAGTCTTAAATATTGGTTAAGCGCTTCCTGTGAAATTTGGTCAAAATCGGACGTCGTTTGACGTGTTTCGGACCTAAAAAGATAAAGTTAGAGGTTGATGAACTTTGAAATGAAATCTTGAGCTTTGGGGTTTGATTGATTGTTTTTGATGTTATTTTAGCGAGCATTGAGCAAGAAGTCAGCCAGCATGGGTAGTCTTGCATATGTTCCGGTCAGCCATAGACCACTTACCTTAGATATTCAGGCCTTGGCCAATGGATTGGTGAGGTTGGACATTTCGGAGCCTAGCCGAGTATTGGCTTGTACGGTCGCTCGTTCTTCATTATTGGAGCGGATCTGTGACCAACAGTTTGATGATCCTCATTTGTGTGTCTTTAGAGGCACTGTGCAGTGTAGAGGTGCCACGAAGGTGACCCTGGATGCAGATGGTGTTTTGAGATTGTAGGGGAGAGTATGTGTACCCAATGATGATGGCATTCGAGAGTTTACCTTAGCGGAGGCCCATAGTTCTCGGTATTCTATTCACCCGGGCGCCGCGAAGATATATCAGGACTTGCGGCAGCATTACTGGTGGCGTAGGATGAAGAAAGACATTCTTGCATATATGGCTCGGTGTTTAAATTGTCAGCAGGTCAAGTATGAACATTAGAGACCTGGTGGTGTGTTTCAGAGGATTGAGCTTCCCGAGTGAAAGTGGGAGCGGATCACCATGGACTTCGTTATTGGACTTCCTGTGACCCGGAAGAGGTTTGATGCTATTTGGGTAATTGTTGATGGGCTGACTAAGTCAGCGCATTTCATTCATGTTGCTACTACCTATTCTTTAGAGAGATTAGTTGAGATCTACATCCGAGAGATTGTTCGTCTTCACGGGGTATCGATATCTACAATTTCGTATCGGGGTACGCAGTTCACCTCGCGCTTTTAGAGAGTACCCAGGTTCAGTTGAGTACAACATTCCATCCTCAGACAGACGGTCAGTCAGAGATGACTATTCAGATATTGGAGGATATGCTCCGAGCCTGTGTTATTATTTTGGGGGCACTTGGGACCAGTTTTTGCCTTTAGCAGAGTTTGCCTACAACAACAACTACCAGTCCAGTATTCAGATGGCACCTTATAAAGCGTTGTATGGTAGGCGGTGTCGGTCTCCAGTCGGATGGTTCGAGCCGGGAGAGGCTCGGTTGTTGAGTACTGATTTAGTCCAGGAGGCCTTGGATAAGGCCAAGATTATCCAAGAGAGGTTGCGTTCGGCTCAGTCTAGGCAAAAATGTGACTTTTATGGTTGGGGAGCGAGTATTGCTCCGTTTATCGCCTATGAAAGGTGTGATGAGATTTGGGAAGAAGGGCAAGCTTAGCCCTAGATATATTGGTCCATTTGAGATACTTGATCGAGTGGGAGGGGTGGCTTATAGACTTGCCTTGCTACCTAGCTTGTCAACCGTGCATCCAGTGTTTCACGTGTCTATGCTCCAGAAGTATCACGGTGATCCTACCTACGTGTTAGATTTCAGTACTGTCCAGTTGGACAAGGATCTGTCCTACGAGGAGGAGCCGGTAACTATTCTAGACCGGCAGGTTCGACAGTTGAGGTCGAAGAGCTTTCCTTCAGTATGTGTGTAGTGGAGGGGTCAGCCTCCTGAGGCTTCGACCTGGGAGTCCGAGTCTGATATGCGCAGCCGTTACCCTCATCTATTTCCTGACTCGGGTACTTCTTTCTTTTGTCCGTTCGAGGACGAACGGTTGTTTTAGAAGTGGAGAATGTAACGATCCAAAGGGTCATCATCTTATTTCTGCCTTTTTTCGCGCTTCCGAGGTCTTGGAAACCTCACTCTCAGTTGCCTCGATGTGCATGCACAGTCCGAGCGCGAAGCCGAAAAGTTTTTATGTTAAGATATATGAATTATATGGAATATTTGAAGAATTTTGATATTAATATTGATATTGTTGACTTTGGTCAACATTTTTTGTAAACGGGCCCGGACCGGTGATGTGACGGTCCCGGGAGGTCCGTAGAAAAATATGGGACTAGGACATGTGCCGAGAGTCGAAATCCGAGGTCCAGAACCCCGGTAAAAGAATTTTTCCGTTTAACTATTTTCTAAAATTAATAAGGAAAAATTGAAATGAAAATGAGTTAGAAAATATAGGTATCGGACTCATATTTTGGTTCCGACGTCCGGTACAGGTCTTAAATATTGGTTAAGCGCTTCCTGTGAAATTTGGTCAAAATCGGACGTCGTTTGACGTGTTTCGGATCTAAAAAGCTAAAGTTAGAGGTTGATGAACTTTGAAATGAAATCTTGAGTTTTGGGGTTTGATTCTTTGTTTTTGATATTATTTTAGCGAGCATTGAGCAAGAAGTCAGACAGCATGGGTAGTCTTGCATATGTTCCGGTCAGCCAGAGACCACTTGCCTTAGATATTCGGGCCTTGGCCAATCTGTTGGTGAGGTTGGACATTTCGGAGCCTAGCCGAGTATTAGCTTGCACGGTCGCTCGTTCTTCATTATTGGAGCGGATCAATTTAATGATCCTCATTTGTGTGTCTTGAGAGACACGTACAGTGTAGAGGTGCCACGAAGGTGACCCTGGATGCAGATGGTGTTTTGAGATTGCAGGGGCGAGTATGTGTGCCCAATGTTGATGGCATTCGAGAGTTTATCTTAGCGAAGGCCCATAGTTCTCGGTATTCTATTTACCCGGGCACCGCGAAGATGTATCAGGACTTGCGACAGTATTACTGGTGGCGTAGGATGAAGAAAGACATTCTTGCATATATGGCTCGGTGTTTAAATTGTCAGCAGGTCAAGTATGAACATCATAGACCTGGTAGTGTGTTTCATAGGATTGAGATTCCCGAGTGAAAGTGGGAGCGGATCACCATGGACTTCGTTATTGGACTTCCTGTGACCTAGAAGAGGTTTGATGCTACTTGGGTCATTGTTGATGGGCTGACTAAGTCAACGCATTTCATTCCTGTTGCTGGTACCTATTCTTTAGAGAGATTAGTTGAGATCTACATCCGAGAGATTGTTCGTCTTCACGGGGTATCGACATCTATCATTTCGGATCGGGGTACGCAGTCCACCTCTGGCTTTTGGAGAGCAGTTCAGCAGGAGCCAGGTACCCAGGTTCAGTTGAGTATAGCAGTCCATCCTCACACGGGCGGTCATTCAGAGAGGACTATTCAGATATTGGAGGATATGCTCCGAGCCTGTGTTATTGATTTTGGGGGCTCTTGGGACCAGTTTTTGCCTTTAGCAGAGTTTGCCTACAACAATAGCTACCAGTCCAATATTCAGATGGCACCTTATAAAGCGTTGTATGGTAGGCGGTGTCGGTCTCCAGTCGGATGGTTCGAGCCGGGAGAGGCTCGGTTGTTGGGTACTGATTTAGTCCAGGAGGCCTTGGATAAGGCCATGATTATCCAAAAGAGGTTGCGTTCGGCTTATTCTAAGAAAAAATGTGACTTTTATGGTTGGGGAGCGAGTATTGCTCTGTGTATCGGCTAGGCAAGGCGTGATGAGATTTGGGAAGAAGGGCAAGCTTAGCCCTAGATATATTGGTCCATTTGAGATACTTGATCGAGTGGGGGGTGGCTTATAGACTTGCCTTGCCACCTAGCTTGTCAGATGTGCATCCAGTGTTTCACGTGTCTATGCTCCAGAGGTATCACGGTGATCCTACCCACGTGTTAGATTTCAGTACTGTCCAGTTGGACAAGGATCTGTCCTACGAGGAGGAGCCGGTAGCTATTCTAGACCGGCAGTTCTACAGTTGAGGTCGAAGAGCTTTCCTTTAGTACGTGTGTAGTGGAGGGGTCAGCCTCCTGAGGCTTCGACCTGGGACTCCGAGTCTGATATGCGGAGCCGTTACCCTCATCTATTTCCTGACTCGGGTACTTCTTTCTTTTGTCCATTCGAGGACGAACGGTTGTTTTTTAGGTGGAGAATGTGACGATCAAAAGGGTCATCATCGTATTTCTGCCTTTTTCATCGCCTCCGAGGTCTTGGAAACCTCACTCTCAGTTGCCTCGATGTGCATGCACAGTCCGAGCGCGAAGTCGGAAAGTTTTTGTGTTAAGATATATGAATTCTATGGAAAATTTGAAGAATTTTGATATTAATATTGATACTGTTGACTTTGGTCAATATTTTGGAAAACGGGCCCGGACCGGTGATGTGACGGTCTCGGGAGGTCCGTAGAAAAATATGGGACTAGGGCATATACCCAGAGTCGAAATCCGATGTCCGGAACCCCGGTAAAAGAATTTTTTCGTTTTACTGTTTTCTGAAATTAATAAGGAAAAATTGAAATTAAAATGAGTTACAAAATATTGGTATCGGGCTCGTATTTTGGTTCTGACATCCGGTATAGGTCTAAAATATTGGTTAAGCGCTTCTTGTGAAATTTGGTCAAAATCTGACGTCGTTTGACATGTTTCGGACCTAAAAAGCTAAAGTTAGAGGTTGATAAACTTTGAAATGAAATTTTGAGATTTGGGGTTTAACTCCTTGTTTTTGATGTTATTTTAGCGAGAATTGATCAAGAAGTCAGCCACCATGGGTAGTCTTACATATGTTCCTGACAGCCAGAGACCAATTGCCTTAGATATTCAGGCCTTGGCCAATCGGTTGGTGAGGTTGGACATTTCGGAGCCTAGCCGATTATTGGCTTGCACGGTCTCTCATTCTTCATTGTTGGATCGGCTCCGTGACCAACAGTTTGATGATACTCATTTGTGTGTCTTGAGAGACACTGTGCAGTGTAGAGGTGCCACGAAGGTGACCCTGGATGCAGATGGTGTTTTGAGATTGCAGGGGCGAGTATGTGTGCCCAATATGATGGCATTCGAGAGTTTATCTAAGCGGAGGCCCATAGTTCTCGGTATTCTATTAACCCGGGCACCACGAAGATGTATCAGGACTTGCGACAGTATTACTGGTGGCGTAGGATGAAGAAAAACATTCTTGCATATATGGCTTGGTGTTTAAATTGTCATCAGGTCAAGTATGAACATCAGAGACCTGGTGGTGTGTTTCAGAGGATTGAGCTTCCCGAGTGAAAGTGGGAGCGGATCATCATGGACTTCGTTATTAGACTTCCTGTGACCCGGAAGAGGTTTGATGCTATTTGGGTCATTGTTGATGGGCTGACTAAGTCAGCGCATTTCATTCCTGTTTCTACTACCTATTCTTTAGAGAGATTAGTTGAGATCTACATCCGAGAGATTGTTCGTCTTTACGGGGTACCAACATCTATCATTTCGGATCGGGGTACGCAGTTCACCTCACGCTTTTGGAGAGCAGTTCAGCAGGAGCTAGGTACCCAGGTTCAGTTGAGTACAGCATTCCATCCTCAGACAGGCGGTCATTTAGAGAGGACTATTCAGATATTGGAGGATATGCTCCGAGCATGTGTTATTGATTTTAGGGGCTCTTGGGACCAGTTTTTGCTTTTAGCAGAGTTTGCCTACAACAACATCTACCAGTCCAGTATTCAGATGGAACCTTATAAAGCGTTGTATGGTAGGCAGTGTCGGTCTCCAGTCGGATGGTTCGAGCCGGGAGAGGCTCGGTTGTTGGGTACTGATTTAGTCCAAGAGGCCTTGGATAAGGCCAAGATTATCCAAGAGATGTAGCGTTCGGCTCAGTCTAGGCAAAAATGTGACTTTTACGGTTGGGGAGCGAGTATTGCTCCGTGTATCGCCTATGAAAGGCGTGATGAGATTTGGGAAGAAGGGCAAGCTTAGCCCTAGATATATTGGTCCATTTAAGATACTTGATCGAGTGGGAGGGGTGGCTTATAGACTTGCCTTGCCACCTAGCTTTTCAGTTGTGCATCCAGTATTTCCCGTGTCTATGCTCCAGAGGTATCACGGTGATCCTACCCACGTGTTAGATTTTAGTACTGTCCAGTTGGACAAGGATCTGTCCTACGAGGAAGAGCCGGTAGCTATTCTAGACCGATAGGTTCGACAGTTGAGGTCGAAGAGCTTCCTTCCGTACGTGTGTAGTGGAGGGGTCAGCCTCCTGAGGCTTCGACCTAGGAGTCCGAGTCTGATATGCGGAGTCGTTACCCTCATCTATTTCCTGACTCGGGTACTTCTTTCTTTTGTCCGTTCGAGGATGAACAGTTATTTTAGAGGTGGAGAATGTTACGATCCAAAGGGTCATCATCATATTTCTGCCTTTTTCCGCGCTTTTGAGGTCTTGGAAACCTCACTCTAAGTTGCCTCGATGTGCATGCATAGTCCGAGCGCGAAGCCGGAAAGTTTTTGTCTTAAGATATATGAATTCTATGAAAAATTTGAAGAATTTTGATATTAATATAGATACAATTGACTTTGGTCAACATTTTTTGGTAAACGGTCCCGGACCGGTGTTGTGACGGTCCCGGGAGGTCCGTATAAAAATATAGGACTAGGGCAAGTGCCCGAAGTTGAAATCCGAGGTCCAGAACCCTGGTAAAAGAATTTTTCCGTTTAACTATTTTTTGAAATTAATAAGGAAAAATTGAAATAAAAGTGAGTTAGAAAATATAGGTATCGGGCTCGTATTTTGGTTCCAACGTCCGGTACAGGTCTTAAATATTGGTTAAGCGCTTTCTGTGAAATTTGGTCGAAATTGGACGTCGTTTGACGTGTTTCGGACCTAAAAAGCTAAAGTTAGAGGTTGATGAACTTTGAAATGAAATCTTGAGTTTTGGGTTTTGATTCTTTGTTTTTGATGTTATTTTAGCGATTTAATCGCTCGAGCAAGTTCGTATAACGTTGTTGAGTTAGTGTGTGCATTTAGTTAGGGGCCCCGAGGGCTCGGGAGTGATTTCGGGGGTGGTTCGGGGTGTTTTTGCACTTGAAAATCTGGTACGTCTTATTCAAACGTTATTGGCAGAATGCCTTCAATCTAGTCATGTTTATTTTAGCTGTTGCTGGTATTTGGTATGATGTTCTATGCGATGCAAATATCCTTCCGCGATCGCATAGTGTAAAATTCAGGAGCCCAAAATGAGTTCTATGCAATCGCAGCACTCCTTGTGCGATCGCATTGCCCAGCCTCCCATACCTATGCGATCGCATTGTCTCCCTCGCGATCGCATAGAGCATTTCCCTGGCCCAGTTGCATTTACTATATGCATTCGCAACATGCCTTCCGCGATCGCATAGCCTTACCTTCTTACCCTATGCGATCACACTGCCTTGTATGCGATCGCATAGGGCATTTTTGTCCAGTGAATTTTTCTTTAAAAAAGAACACTTACACGGGATTTCTCACAAAACTTTCATAGGGGCTCTTCTCTTCCACCCTCCATTGTCAAGTTCCAAGCTCCCATTCCTCCATAGCTCTTTGGGTAAGTCTTCCTAACCTCATTTCTTCGTTATTTAATCATCTAATCATAATTAATCCTAGCCCTAAGTCATGAATTCAAGGTAGAAAATGAGGGTTTTGGGTAGAACTGGGGCTTGTGAGATTTTGGGTGCTTCAACCTCAATTTGAGGTCAGATTTTGAAACAAATCATATATTCTAACTCGTGGGGTTATGGGTGATTGGAATTTGGTTTGAGCCTCGAGTTCGGACCATGTGGGCCCGGTGTCAGATTTTGCTATTTTTGGAAGAATGATGGAAATTTCATTTCTAGGCTATGGGATTATGTTATTGAGCCCTAATTGATGTTATTGAATTAAATATGACTGGATACCATTGTTTCGGAGTCGGATTCTAGAGGAAAGGCGGTGCTAGAAGATTGATTGCTATTTTCGGACTGAGGTAAGTGTTTGATCAAATCTCGGCTTGAGGGAATAGGATTAGAGTATTATTACTTGTTATTTGCTAAATGATCGAGTGCGGTGTATAGGCATAGTGACGAGTATATATACACTGGCATCCAGCATGGCCGTGAGTCTTATTTGTACATGCTTTTGGGTATATTTTGAGGATCATTTCTAGAAAGTGATGAAATCGACATGATAAGTTGGTTGAGGAATTATTTATGAAACGTGAAATTCCTTGGAGCTTTGGCTTAAATGGTAGTGATTCTATGGAGTCAAAAATTGTAAGTATTGTAAATAAATGTGGTTGAATCCCTTGCCGGGACGTATAGTTTATGATTGTTGTTGCTCCCTTATCTGGTTGAGCGGTATATGTATTCTCCATTATTGAGATGTTTGGGCTGCTAGAGGTACCCTTATTGAGTTAGATCGTTATATTGTCGAGTATTCCCTAAAGGGGAACCCCTTGAGAGAGGCTAATGAATTAATCATGATATTTATTGGGATCGTATGGAACGACGTCTACTTATACTATATGAATTGGGATCGTGTGGCACGCCGTCCATTTATATTATATGAATTGGGATCGTGTGGGACGCCGTCCACTTATATTATATAAATTGGGATCGTGTGGCACGCCGTCCACTTATATTATATAAATTGGGATCGTTTGGCACGTCGTCCACTTATATTATATGAAATGGGATCGTGTGGCGCACCGTCCACTTATGATACATACTATGCGATCGTGTGGTGCGCCGACCACTTATGCAAGTAATAATGTGAATTTGGATTAATGTTGTCACTGTTGATCTGCTCTCATTGTTCAGTATCTTCCCGAGCATGTTTCCTTTTCGGTTGTAGATCTTTATATACATTCATGTTGCTCTTTCTGTTGTAGCTATATATATATATATATCTGCACAGGTTGATTTTAGTAGGTCATGTCTAGCCTCGTCACTACTTAGCGAGGGTTAGGCCAGGCACTTACCAGCATATGGGGTCGGTTGTGCTGATGCTACACTTCTGTGCTTTTTGCACAGATCACAGTGTTGGAGTAGCTTTCGGACAGCAGCAGCAGTAGGATTTTCTGGTAGTTGTCTTCAGCCTAGGGACTCTCGAGGTAGCCTAGCCGGCGTTCGCGGGCCGAAGTTCCTATCCCTTATTTCAGTTTGTTTTCATTGCACCAAAATAGACTTATGTATTTTTCTTTCATTCAGGCTTGTTTGTAGTATTCTGTAGTAGTCTATGAGCTAGCAACACCAGATTTTGGGGTAGTATTATATTCAGTATTTCCGCATTTTGATTTCTACTTATTTGAATTTTAAAGTTTTTCGAAATATTTAATTATTCTAGTATATTCTATTGTTAAGGTTCGGCTGGCCTAGCTTCGATAGTAGGCGCCATCACGACTCCCAATGGTGGAAAATTCCGGGTCGTGACAGGTGCACAACCTGATCACATACTGTTACGACCCGGATTTTTCCCCAACATCGGGATCGTGATAGCGCCTACTCGTGGTAGCTAGGGAAGCCATTGTATTCAACATTTTCCTGTTTATACCAATATTTCATACTCAATTTTATTAACAAGAACCATAACATTAATTGAATAAATGCAGAAGACTTATCAAAATAGAAATAGGCAGTACCAAGGTAAAACAATACTGAAACCCTCTACCCAAGACGTGGAGTCACCAACTCACGAACTTCTACTGAATACTACACATAAAGGTCTGAAAGAAAATAACATAATCTGTTTGTCTCGGAATAAAGAGACTATAGCTAATAACATAAATAAGAGGAAGAGATGCCGGGCATGCGGACGCCTGCAAGCTACCTCGGTCTCGATATGCTCAACTCCCACGCAAGGCTCTACTGCTGCTGCTCCTAATCAAAACCTGGACCTGTGCAAAAACGCACAGAAGTGCAGTATCAGCACAATCCGACCCCATGTGCTGGTAAGTGCCTGGCCTATCCCGGCGAAGTGGTGACAAGCCTAGGACCAGACACCCACATAAACCTGTGTAGTTCTATATATATATGTACACCACAAGATAACGAGAAATAATCAAGTAACAAACTCAACAAGGAATATCATAGAGGAAAGCTCAACAGTTAACAACAGTTATTAAATCAACAAGGAAACCAAAGTATAATGGAAAAACATGTACTATCACCCTTCATGCTTTTACTCTCATCCTCACCAAATAACCAAATAAAGTGCACGGCATCACCCTTCGTGCTTTTACTCTTATCCTCACATCCATGGCACGGCATGATCCTTCGTGCATGGTTCAATAACAAGGCACGGCATTACCCTTCGTGCATAATCAATATCACAAGGCACGGCATGATCATTCGTGCATAATCAGTATCAAGGCACGGCATTAACCTTCGTGCAATAACAGTAAAACATGGCGGCATCACCCTTCGTGCATTATCACTCTTCCTCGCCCAAATAACAATCACAGTTAATGGCAGAGAAAGAAAATAATAGTCATGAAACCGTCCCGGCAAGGGACACAATAATCATCACAACAAGTCCCGGCAAGGGAAAACAATATACAATTCCACAATAAGTCCCGGCAAGGGAAATCAATGTATGATTCGAAACCCGGCAAGGGTTCAACAACTCATCACAACAAGTATCAACGATGACTCACGGTCATGCTAGACACCAGTGTATGGATGCTCATCACCACAGCCCATATACCGCACTCGATCACATAGCACATAGCACATAATCATATTCCCTCAAGCTAGGATAGAACAAACACTTACCTCTAGACTTGAAGTCCAAATTATTCTTCAATTATAGCTTTTTCCCCGAATTTCCGCTTTCAACTAGCTCGAATCTAATCACAATTGATCCCATTACATTAATAAATACTAAATAACTTGGTTTGAATGCTTAAAAATGGTTTTCTCAAAGTTTACCCCAAAATTTCCCAAAACGCCCCTGGCCCCACGTGGTCGGAACTCGAGGTTCGGACCAAAATCCGGTTATCCATTCCCCCACGAGTTCAAATTTGTTTCAAAATCAGACCTCAATTCGAGGTCCAATTACCCAATTCATGAAAAGCCTAGGTTCTACCCAAAAACAAGAATTTCTACCACGAAAACCTTTGATTTCTATTGAAAAATATGTTTAATGTTGTTAGGAATTGAAATAATTAAGTAAAAAGTGACTTACAATTGCTTTGGAGTGAAATTGCTCTTGAGAGTTCGTGTGTTGTGTGTGGATTTTTGAAAGAATGAAGAATGAACTGAAAAATTCGTTTAAGTATAGAATTGCATAGCTGCGGGTATCGCAATTGCGAACATTTGTTCGCAATTGCGACCAATACAGGTCTGGGGTCTGATGCTCTCACAATTGCGAGAAAGAGTGCGCATTTGCGAACTGGGCTGGCACACTGGGTCTTCGCATTTACGAACCTAGGCGAATAAGTGAAGGCCTCGCATTTGCGAGGTTAAGTTCGCATTTGCGAACCAACGCGTACCTGGACCCCCTTCGCATTTGCGATTAATAGTTCGCATTTGCGAACCCAGCCTTGACCTGTCACCTTCGCATTTGCAATAAATTCTTCGCATTTGCGAAGACACCAGCTGGGTGAAAAACCAGCTGTGTTATTTTTCAGAAATTGCACCAACGGCCTATCAAATCTTTACCCGAGCCCCCCGGGCTCCAAATCAAACATATACACAACATCAAATACATATTACAGACTTGCTAGTGTGATCACATCGCCAATATAACATCGTTTTCATCAAATCAAGCCTCAAGTTCATGATTATCATTCTTTTAGTTTTTAAACTTTCAAATTTGGAACTCAAGGTCCAAAACATATCAAACGACATCCAAATGTCACCAAACTTTGCAGAAAGCACATATATAATATTTAAGACTTGTACCAGGGGGCGTCGGAACCAAAATACGAGCCCGATACCAAGGTCATTTAATTCGTTTTCCTTTAATAATTACAGCAAAAACAATTTCACAGAAAAATCCATAACTCAGGCTCTAGGCCTCAGAATTCGACTCCGGATGCATGTCTGAGTCCCATATTTTTCTACGGACCTTCCGGGACCGTCCGATCTCAGGTCCGGGTCCGTTTACCAAAAATGTTGACCGAAGTCAACCATATCATTATTAATATCATTTTTCTTCAAGTTTCTCATAGAATTCATATATTCTATCACAAAATCTTTCCGGGTACATGCCCGGATCATGCACGTAAATTGAGGCAACATAGAATGAGGTTAAGGCCTCAGAAATACAGAACAAGTGAGAAAAACGGGTGATGACCCTTTGGGTCGTCTCAGTCCAGAATCATATAAGCCCCTCGAGCACAATAATATATAAACATTTAGCCAAACTTCATTATAAATATTAATTAAGTTCCATGTTTGAGAAAAAGTGACTGAGTTTGCAAAACTGTATCAAATACTAGGACTCAGTTCAATTATATGTAAAACCGAAGAAACCAGTAAGAGCAATCCCTGAAGGATTCAATCAGTTGGCACGAGGCCAAATTTTGACAATTAATTCATTTTTATAAGGATATCAACTAAGCTTCAATCAATTAGGTAGTAATTTTATTAAGTGGGATGTACCAAGTCACAATCCCCGATAGTGCTCTACCTCATGCCCGTTATCCGGCGTACAAGTCACCTCACATAGCACTATGATATGCATATTCGGGGTTTCAAACCCTCAACACATTATTTACATCTATTACTAACCTCAAGCCGGCCAAAATCCTAGCTCGTTATGACGTTGCCACTCAAATCGACATCCTCGCGAGTTGAATCTTGAATTTGACCAAAACCACAACGAATATGTCACATTATACTATAGGATCAATACAAAAATAATCAAAAAACATCAATAATCCCGAAATTGATAAAATTCGAGCCCCAAGCCCACTTCTCGAAACTCAATTTTTTTTACAGAAAAGTGTTCTTCATCTTCTCCCAATTATATACATACAAATAACACCAAAATCGGAGTCCGTTTGACCCCTCAAATCGACCCTTAAAGGTCTCATAATCTCAGGCCCCATAATCCTCCATAATCCTATTTTTCTAATAAATAACACTAATTTTTTCGAAACTCATAATCCATAATCCTATACTTCTCGAAACTCAATTTTTTTTTTTACAGAAAAGTGTTCTTCATCTTCTCCCAATTCTATACATATAAATAACGCCAAAATCGGAGTCCGTTTGACCCCTCAAATCGACCCTTAAAAGTCTCATAATCTCAGGCCCCATAATCCTATTTTTCTACCATTTTTCATGAATTAAAGGCTGGGATTATGGTCTATAATCACTCATAAATAAGTTCTAATAATCAAATCAATTACCTTTGTGATACCCACTAATTTTCTCTCTTAAAAATCGCATTAAAAGCTTCTTCCCCTTCAAAAATTGGAAGAAAACTCGATCTGCTCATTATAGGTACACTGTTCACGCGTTTTACTTCTCCCAATGGTATTTCTTGTGAAATTCTAATGAATTTAGGCTTTTGAATCACTCATTTGACCTTATAATGAAGGAGATATGTAAGTTTTAAGATTTGCAAATAGTGCAGGATTTTAATACGCCGTCAGAGGCAATTTCGTTATTAACCTGAAAATCTAGGCAACCTTGGTAAAATGGCCATAAAATCCTCAAATGATGTCCAAATTCTATGATTCTTTTTGTTACGGGTCCGTCATTATGATACGGATCTAATTTTTATTCAAAAAAGTAATCGAAGCTCATTTATTTAATATGATATCATTTATGCTTGAAGAAACGACGTTGAAGCATAAGAAAAACGAGCACAACGCAGCCCAAACCTATCTGAAACACACCCGAGCTCCTCGGGACCGCATACAAACATACTAACACGTCATATATGATCATTAAAACTTCTTTGCACTCTCAAAACACCAAAACTAAAATAAAATACAAAATTTATGTCAGATTCAAGCCTAAGTTCTTCTAACACTTCCGAAACATGCATTTGATCAAAAACCTAACCAAATTACCTCTAAATAACCAGAAATTTTGCACACACATCCCAAATTGCCTAACGAGGCTACAACAACTCTCATAATTCAATTCTAATCCTCAGATCAAAATCTCACCTATCAACCGGAATTCGCCAAAATACTAACTTTACCAATTCAAGCCTATTTTTACACCGGACCTCCAAAATCAATTCCGATCATCATCCTCCGAAGCTAACCAAATCGTCGGAATCCATATTCGAGCCCTCTAACTCATAGGTCAATATTCGATTGACTTTTCCAAAACAAGTCTTCCTTAAAGAGACTAAGTGTCTCATTTCCTTCCAAAAATCAACCCAATTCAACTCGTTCATACAAGACACTAATAATGAAGCATAACGAAGCAGAAAATGGGGGAAATAGAGCGGTTCTCATGAGCCGACGAGTCATATCATCACAATATTTGTCTTATTTCAGCGATGATTTAGAATAACAGTAGCAACATCTACTTAAAAGTGCGATGTTTACTACTTAATGAACTCTTCTTATGCTGATGATATAGAAGATTCTCTTTATTTTCCTCCTCTTTGTTTACACTACCTGTTAGTACTCTTATTAAAGCTTTGGTATTCTCATTTGGATGACAAGAAATTCCACAATGCTATTTTGGATTTGTGATGCTCTAATGTAGAATGTTTTTGAGTACCTTTGTATGAGCTACAATTCGACCTTATAATAGTCAGAGTGGATTAATCATCCCTCTCGACCCAAGTTCACGCAGCAAGCGTCGAGGCCTCCCTCGACTAGCATGAACGCCACAAGTGGCGAGTCCGCCCTCGACTACAAGACATTATCCATATCCGCCTAAAAGTTTTGGCCTGGGTCGACGCCTTGCGAGTACGCCCGCAATAATCTCCTGACAAGGAACCGATCTCCAAGAAAAGTCAACTGGTATAACTAAGATCTATAAATACCGAGGCAATCATCAAAAAGGGTGTTCGACTCTCTTCCCGCGGGGGCTCTAGAAAATACAGAGTACAATACAGAGTGAGAACCCAATATCAAAGACATAGAACAATAGTAGATCTATGAAAACATGATTGTAAGGATCTGAACCTCTTCATGGGGAGGCAGATTGACCCTTTATCATGAATAAAGATCATTAAATATTTCCTGTTACCCCTACATTTATCCTCATTTTTTTTTCCTTTACTGAACTTCGAATAAGTTGCGACCTGCTATGATTGGCCCTCTATTTTTAATAATTGCTTTGAGTTCATAAATATTTACAAACATTTTGGGGAAAAACAATTTGGCGTCGTCTGTGGGGATTTCATAGCAGGGCTGCGTAGCTTCCCCTGAAGTCAGAAGCAAAGTGAAAACAAGGAACGAAGGGCAGAAAACCCAATGAGAGCTAGCCGGATTCATCTCAGTAAAACTCGGGCTATAAGCCCTCGACTCAAAAGAATCAACAAAGTTCAACTACGGTTGAACTGGGATTCAGGCTACGAGCCTTCACCAATTTAAATATTCAACGACAGTTGAAGAAAAAATCAAGCTATGAGCCCTCGACTCAAAAGAATCAACAAAGTTCAACTACGGTTGAATTGCGACTCAGGCCACGAGCCTTCGCCAATCAAAATATTCAATGACAATTGAAGAAAAAATCGGGCTATGAGCCCTCTACTCAAAATAATCAACAAAGTTCAACTACGATTCAACTGGGACTCAGGCCACAAGCCTTCGCTAATTAAAATATTCAACGACAGTTGAAGAAAAAATTGGGCTATGAGCCCTCGACTCAAAAGAATCAACAAAGTTCAACTACGGTTGAACTGGGATTCAGGCTACGAGCCTTCACCAATTAAAATATTCAACGACAGTTGAAGAAAAAATCAAGCTATGAGCCCTCGACTCAAAAGAATTAACAAAGTTCAACTACGGTTGAATTGCGACTCAGGCCACGAGCCTTCGCCAATCAAAATATTCAATGACAGTTGAAGAAAAAATCGGGCTATGAGCCCTCTACTCAAAATAATCAACAAAGTTCAACTACGATTCAACTGGGACTCAGGCCACGAGCCTTCGCTAATTAAAATATTCAACGACAGTTGAAGAAAAAATTAGGCTATGAGCCCTCGACTCAAAAGAATCAACAAAGTTCAACTACGGTTGAACTAGGACTCAGGCCACGAGCCTTCGCCAATCAAAATATTCAACTATAGTTGAAGAAAAAATCGGGCTATGAGCCCTCGACTCAAAAGAATCAACAAAGTTAAACTACGGTTGAACTGGGACTCAAGCCACGAGCCTTCGCCAATTAAAATATTCAACAACAGTTGAAGAAAAAATCGGGCTATATGCCCTCGACTCAAAAGAATCAACAAAGTTCAACTACGGTTGAACTAGGACTCAGGCCACGAGCCTTCGCCAATTAAAATATTCAACGACAGTTGAAGAAAAAATAGGGCTATGAGCCCTCGACTCAAAAGAATCAACAACATTCAACTACGGTTGAACTGGGACTCAGGCCATGAGCCTTCGCCAATCAAAATATTCAACGACAGTTGAAGAAAAAATCGGGCTATGAGCTCTCGACTCAAAAGAATCAACAAAGTTCAACTACGGTTGAACTGGGACTCGGGCCACGAGCCTTCGCCAATTAAAATATTCAATGACAATTGAAGAAAAAATTGGGCTACGAGCCCTCGACTCAAAGAATCAACAACGTTCAACTACGGTTGAACTGGGACTCAGGCCACGAACTTTCGTCAATTAAAATATTCAATGACAGTTGAAGTAAAACTCTGGCTATGATCCCTCGATCCAAGATGACTAATGACCATGTGAAAGGAAAACATACAGCGCATCGAGCAATAAGTGAACAGAAGAAAAAAGGGGAATTTCCCCCCTTAAATTAAAACAGACGGATACGGGCCACGCCCGTCCGCTCCAAAGCAAGCATTGTCTAAAGCAAACCACAACAATCAATCAAATAAAAAAAAAAGAGGAAGAAAAAATATCCACACACAACAATAATCAAAGAAGACACTATTAACTAATCATCAATTAACTAGGGATTGCCAATACCGCCATCCGCGCCAGTCCCACCGTCGCCGACCTGCAACGCTCCGTCGCCAGTTCCGCCCCCGTCGATGGGGTGCTGGAATACATATGTATCCACGACTACCCGAGAGGGCTCAACCACCTCGAACCTGTGGGTAGAAGACTGAGCGGTAGGAGCGGCGCTCCCTTCTCGCTCCTCCCGAGCTTGAAGATCATCTGACCCGCCCGCTGGAACGCGCGCCATGTCGATGTTCTCCCTCGCCTCGGTAAGAGGCAGAGGGTCCACAGTTATCACCTCATCAGCAGCTGGCCATGCCGCTGAAAGGGCCGGAGGTGGAAGGATTCTCCTCCTAGTTAAAGGCCTCTCAACTTCATCTCGAGAAGGTGACGCCTCCCGAGGGCGGACAACTACCGACACGCTCCCACCATCAAGCGAAGGGCGAATGGGAGAAGGCGCAGATACGAAATCGACAGAAGCGGCCCTGGGCACCTGAGCGGCCGCCGCCGGAGTAAAGAACCTGGCAATCGCCCCAGGTCGCCGGAATACTGGTTAAGGAGCCCTACCGCGGTATACCCTCCCTATAAATATAGAAAATGGGTCAGCCTCAAGTCGCGGCGACGGCCAAAAGTCGAACACGTCCCAATAAAGCAAAACGACTTACCTACGATCAGACCATGGCCGTACCTCCTCGAGAAGGACGCCCATGAGCGGATCCCCTCGGTGTGCGGAATAATAACTTCCAACCACCCACGCAGACCAGTGAATAAAGGCAGGGACGACCTGTCAGCTGCAGAAATAACAACAAAAACAACAACCAATCAAAACAAAAAATGAAAAAGAAAAAAGGTAAGTTCGACTCCTCCAAAAAGGACAAAGCATGACTTACGGCCGTGATTCCAGGTCTCCGGAAACCCTAGGGAAGGCACCACTAGATGACCGGTCCTGACGTAGAAAAACTATTCGAATTGATGAGGCTCGACCTCGTCGTCCAAAGAAGTCACCAGTCCCTGCCATCCGTGCGGGACCATTCGGATCATGCTCTCCCGGACCCACTGAGGGGAAAAAAGAGCAATGACGTGTTGCAGTGTGACCATCCGGCCGGCCAGCTCCGAGAACTTCAGCAGCATAGCCAAGAGCTTGTATACGGACGGGGTGAGCTGCCCTGGGCAAACACTATAGTGCCGGCAGAAGTCAACTACCAGATTAGGGAGGGCATTCTGAACCACAACCTGAGGGGGTAAGAGTAGAACACGCAATACCCGACACGGTCGGTGTGCACCTATCCCCCGACAGAGCCAGCACAATATCGGGGTGGGAGGGGATGAGCCCTTGCTCGCACAGCTGACCCATGCTTACTTCTCCCATCAGTGGGGCCTCATCGATGGGGTCAACCCCTCCATCGGCGGTGAAATCCACCGCCAAGCTTCCCGCCCCTAGGATTATCTCATCCACTAATGGTATTCTCTCAGTCATTCCGATCACCGACTGGAAGCACCGGGGACAACCCTTCAATCGCCGGAGAACCCGCTGGTAGCACCATCGGAAGACCATCGCGAGAGGAAAAGCCAGCCATTGATTTAGTTCACAAGAAAGGCTAAAGGAAAAACGGAGAAGATGACTAAGAACGAGCAACGATTATGCCGCAGAAAAGAAAAAAACAGGATTCTTTGGGAATTTGCTAAAGAGAAAGACAATCAGTAAGTCAAAGAGTGTTGGATGTCTGACATGCCAGGCCTTCTTATAGGTAAATCGAATCAAATCTCGGGAAATCGACAGGCGCCATTTAATGTGAATCTCAACCGTCAGAAACGGTTCAATTTTCATCAAAACCATCACCGCCACGATCGAAATCAGCGAGTATGCACCAGAATTTAAGTCGCCGCTTCGAATACTCCGAATGTGACGACGTCTTATCGGCCGAAACAATCAGGCCCTACGTCCTAAAGCTCGCATGGACGAGAATGTATCTGAGTTCACGACTACGGCGTGCCAACAACTATCTGTTGCCGCGAACGATCGAGGATCACTTTCCCTCTGTAAAAAGAAAACACTGATGATGAGACGTCCTAAGAGGCTATCGTCTCCCCGTCCGGGAGGGGACGCCCTTCGAGCTATCATATCCGCTTATTCCGACCCGTCTCGACGTAACCACGATAAACGGAGGGACTATCTGTATGAGCTACAATTCGACCTTATAATAATCAGAGTGGATTAATCATCCCTCTCGACCCAAGTTCACGCAACAAGCGTCGAGGCCTCCCTCGACTAGCGTGAACGCCACAAGTGGCGAGGCCGCCCTCGACTACAAGACATTATCCGTATCCGCCTAAAAGTTTTGGCCGGGGTCGACACCTTGCGAGTACGCCCGCAATAATCTCCTGACACGGACCCGATCTCCAAGAAAAGTCAAATGGTATAACTAAGATCTATAAATACCGAGGTAATCATCAAAAAGGGGGTTCGACTCTCTCCCCAATGGGGCTCTAGAAAATACAAAGTATAATAGAGAGTGAGAACCCACTATCAAAGACACAGAACAATAGTAGATCTATTAAAACATGATTGTAAGGATCTGAACCTCTTCATGGAGAGACATATTAACCATTTATCATGAATAAAGATCACTAAATATTTCCTATTACCCCTACGTTTATCCTCATTATCTTTTCCTTTACTAAACTTCGGATAAGTTGCGACGTGCTATGATTGACCCTCTATTTTTAATAATTGCTTTGAGTTCATAAATGTATACAAACATTTTGGGGCAAAACAACCTTCAAAGGCAGAAAGACTTCAAAAATTTGAATCTAGATATATTTCGT
This sequence comes from Nicotiana noctiflora, assembly GCA_032618575.1. NCBI lineage: Eukaryota > Viridiplantae > Streptophyta > Magnoliopsida > Solanales > Solanaceae > Nicotiana > Nicotiana noctiflora. The sequence goes on along the minus strand of JASVEL010012216.1, from coordinate 18,339 downwards.
TGTTATTTTTTTTAATTAAGAAAAACACAAAATAAATATTATAAATTTCTACTTATGAGATTATCAGTTTGTAAGTGACGTTCTTGTATAGTTTAATTCTCATATTTCTATCCATCATTCTTTGGGATAAGTTTAAGTTTTTTCGCTTTTTTTTCTATATCATTTTTTGTGAATAAGTTGAAGTATTAGTACTTTGAAATATAACAAATTACTTCCAATTTCTTTTTCTTCAAAAGCAAGTGCACCACCTGCTGCAATAAGGGGGATTCAGATGGAAGTGGGTAAAGAAGTTGGGTCGGGTGGGGTTTATAAAATATAGTAATAAGTAGTGTTGCAGACTATTTTAGTGCAACTAAGGCACGCCACGTGTCTTTTTAAGTTTTGGAGAGGGATTTAATAGGGAAGGGGTATTTTGAGTCCACAAGTGTAACGGTAGGTATATGAATATTAAGAAAGTGAAACGGAGGGTATATATAACTTATTTTCGATAATAAAAGGGGTATATATGACCTTTTACCTTTTTTTAATAAATAGTAGAAACTTTATGTTTGCTTTATTAAAAAAATATTGTACAAAATTGTATTCTATCAGTTTCACATTGGATATTATAATGATTTTTTAGGTTTGTATAATAAATTTATGTCCTCAATGTTTCTGTTTGTGTTTTTTTGGGAAAATGAAACAAGTTAAACTTTAGTAATACCAAAATACAGGACAAGAGTTACATTTTAACCCCTAGACATTTCCACTTGGAATTTGCTGTGGAAAAAAAAAAGAATTTGATTAAACGAACAAGAAAATATCTAAAACCCATGAGAAGAATTACATTAGATTTGTAAATTGAAGTGCAGGACTTGATAGTTTGAATATATTTTTATATAGATAATTATTGTAGTTTACCCTTTGATTTTTTTGGGGAAAATTTCACATTAGAACAATTGAGTTTCATACTTTTCAATTTTATAGCTCATATTTCAATTTACAATCAACTAACCCAAAAATAATATGCTAAGATCAACATCCAACTCTAATAGGTTCTCAAATCACTATTTAACTTTTAAAAAAGATTCACCAAACTTCTAAATTAATTTTCGAATAGTAATTGTGACTCAAATATTAATTTAACAAACCAAATTCATTTGGGTGGTGAAAATTAGATTTTTAACAAGCTTAAATATGTGGGTTTAAATATCGAATTTGATTTTGTGAGAAATTTGGAGTGGGTGTCATTTAGACTTGTTAGAAATAATATAAGGAGGTTGTATATAAAATTTGAAGTCATTTAATGGAGATTTGGATTGGTTTAGAACAAAAATTACAACTGAAAATTGTGAAAGAAGTTTGTCTACAGATGCTTGTATAAAGGTATATAAAAGTGTATAATAGTGTATAATATATGTTTATACACTCATATACACTATTATACAAGAATATATATAATTATACAAAAAACTGACTTCGTCTTTTTCCTTGCGTTTTTTCTGAAGTTTAACTTAAATCTTGCCCAAATCACTTCAAATTTAAATTTTGAACTTCTTTTGATATTCTTAATCAATTAGAACAACATCTAATCCAAACAACTAACAAATTCAAAAAAAAATAGTAATAATTTCAAAACCAAATCTTTGAATGGTCTTCAATGGTGGACTTCTACTGTTCAATTTTCTTAGAATAAACAGAAAATATACGGCCCCTTGAATCATATGTAGAAGATGTGAGAAGAAGAGAGAGAAAACAATGGTTGTGAGAACCAAGAATTAACTCCATAGCTTTAGAAGTAATGGTTGTAAGAACACAAATTTTAAATTTGTAAGTTCTTTCAAAGTATGTACAATGTGGGCTAGATAGGGTAAAACTTAAAAACATGGGTTATTTCTTGTTATGGTGTGAAGTCATGTGTATTTTCTTGTAATTCTTTCATTTTTTTTCTTGTCGCGTAAAAGAATTACACATTTGATTTCTAGTTGCTATTAAACCCGAATTTAAGCATCTTTAATTGATGATTAGGTGAGTAGGTAAACAACTAACTTTAGAATACTTTAGACAGAATGGCCTAAATGACACTTATACTTGTCTTACTTTGTCATGTCGGTCCTTAAATTTCACTTATTTTTATCCAGCCACTTCAACTTGATCAAAATCTATTATTTAAACATCTTTGACCGTTGACCAAACATATGTGACAAAATAATTGAGCTGGACAAAGTGGATATAATTCACGCGGATAATGAGCGTGAATATGAGCATTTTGAACCAAAATAATTAAAATAAGAAGAAAAAATTATTAAAATAAGAAGAAAAAAGAAAAAAGCAAACGGATGGATCTAAATAAGTAATATAGTATGTTATTCCCCATACCCATCTTTCTCTTTCTCCTTGTTACTCATATCATCCAAGATTTGGATTAGAAATACCTCTGAAAGCTCAAGACTTCCAAACTTCCTCCATATGTTACTTAAATCTAGCAAGATCTACATCCACAAAATAACAGTACTAACAATAGAGAAATTAAAAGGAAAAGAAATAATTCACAAATAGAGTAATCAATAGGGAAGACAAAAGCTCCCGCCGCCGACAACCTTCCCCGCTAACCCAAGTCGCCGCCTTCATCAGGGACCAAACCATCATTAACAAAATCAAAATATTCGACGCAAACCTAGAAATCATCCACGCATTTGCTAAAACCGACATTTGGCTCACAATCACGGTTCCAAATGGTAACATTTTATTAGTTTCTAAATCCGCCGGTGCAACAACATAGGTCAATGAAAATCCCGACAACGATGGTGGAGAAGATAGGAGAGACAGAGCTGGTTCATACTTTTTAAGCTCTAACTAAGCGGGTAAGTGTAAAATGAGGGAAAATTTTGGGTTTGGAGGGTTTAATAATTATTTTCAGTTTTATTTGGCCATATTAAATGACCCAGAGCCTACGTGGTTAATTTTCTTGACGTGTTACGTATTACACGCACTAGAGCCTCGTGTAATAAATGTTTACTATACACATTTTGAAGGAGTGTAAGTGATTAATTGGCAAATTATTAAGTTTAGAAACGGACATGACAAGGTGGAACAAGTATATTTGTCATTTAGGCCATTCTGCTAATACTTTATTATAACTCGAGAACGAAAAGTGGACAACATTATAAAACAGGCGTGGAGGAAGAAGGACACATAGTTATAAAATAAATAAGGTAACTAGAAAAATAAAAGTTGAATTCAGCAAGAGATATAATTAAAATCTTAATATCATTATTTTGAATTTCAGTGTTGGAGTCTCACAACATCGAATTTCAATACCCTTTTGTAATTTTAGATGCATAGGTATAGTTTGTTAGGACAAAATCCTCCAGAGCCAAAAATATTCTTCTTTTCCTTCAAAATAAAGTTTTTTTTTTCAAAGTTAAAATGTTTGATAAATTTTTTAGAAGAAAAAATGTATTTTTGAGTTGAAGTAGAAACAACTTTGGATAAGTAAATAAATGTAGCTTATCCTCAAAAGTATTTTTTTTTTTTGAAAAACACTTTTGTAAAAAATAATCTTAGTATCACTTTTTAAAAGTTTGATCAAACACTAATTGCTGCTTGGAAGTATTTTTCTAATTTAATTAATCAAACATAAACTGCTTGTAACCAAAAATAATTTTGAGAGATATTTTTAAAAAAGTACTTATCAAATAAATTGATATTTGAAGCTTGTCCAAACATATTATTAATTCAGCACCCATAACTCTTTGAGAAAGATCAGTACCTCAGCTTTAGACAAATAGCAATCGACAAACACAAAGTAGCATAAAATTATAATATTACAAGAACGAAGTCATAACATCACCACCTTCAACGGCAAGGGTCGATGTAGCGTGTGCTCGACGGTTCAATTGAACTTATAAATTTAACGCGAAGTAAATTTTTTATTAAAATTGCAAAAATTATAGTTATGAATCCATAAATTTTCAAATATGATGGGTTCAATACCAAAAATTTTAAAAATTAAACTCATAAAATTTAAATTCTGAATCCGTCTCTTTTCAACAGGATCATTAGTTCCTTAAACCATATTTTAAGAGTAGTGAAGAAAACATAGTTCATATACCAATTCACACTTTCGTTAATACATATGAGGCTTGAAAGTACAAGATGGGGTGAATTGTAAATATTTTAAACTTAATTGCTTATTAGTTGACGTATTAGCAGAGTAATCGACTAGATATAATTGTTCAGCAGATAAGTAAAGAGCAGAAAGTAATAAGAGACCAGGATTTTATACTGGTTCGGATTCAATGTGAATCCTAATCCAGCCCTCTTTAGTTGCAAGGGATTTCTCTTTAGTAAGTGTATTTCTCTGAGTTGTAGTGAATTGCACACAGTTTCTCCAGTACTCGTTTTGATTTAATGCCTCACCAGTCTTATACTCTTTTTCTTTCTCTGACTTGTTACACAACAGATCTTATTGAACTACAATTTTTGCAGTAGAATAAAGAGAGTAGTTTTTGGTTCGATCAAAGTATGTTCAGCTTGGGTTTAAGAAGGACTATAAATACTTTGATGAATGGTAGATGCTTGACAACTTAAGAGATTTGATCCTTGGAAAGAATTAATTCTTTCCAAGAATAAGGTAGTGAGCTGTTGGGCCTTCTTGATTTCCTTCCTTACGAACGAGGACTACTCCTTGGCTAACGTGGACTGCTCATTGACTTTTGGACTTTCAAACTCGGGCTCATATCTTTCGATCTTCCTTATTCGTGCCTTAACCAAAGGCTTGAATTATTTTCTTCAATCGCCTAATACGAATGAGGACTGCTCTTTGATTGCTGCGTCTTCTTTGCTGATTGGTTTGTTGATTAGATTTCGTTTATCTTTGCGATTCTTTAGTTGTCCAAGTTTCCTGATTGTATGGTAATCTTTAATCATTAATTTTTCCCTTATTCATCATGTGTTTACTCCATCTTTCCTGAGGAATCTTCTTTATTTTTTGTAATTGATTCCCTGCACATATATATTATTTACATCATTAAAATATAATCTAGCAAATCTGTTTAGAGATAAATCGATGTCTCAAGTTAGGTTCGGCAGTTCAATCTTCTAAAGACTGGACCTCAAACCATAATGACTCAAGTTATATGATTACTAGTAAAAACAAACTCAAGCCAAATTTTATAATTTCAGACGCAACTTTGTAACCAACAATATGAATATATATCGTTTTATAACATATCGTATTGTATTGTATTATGCTGTATTGTTTAATAAATACTATAATATTTGGATCAATTATGTCGTTTGCCGTTGTTTTATGGTATTACGGACTAGTAAATATGATGAATAAGATTGCAATATTATAAAGAAAATTTATGATACGGTATATAAAAAAGGTAGGATAAATAATAATATAAAATATTTAATAAATAATAAAGGGTGTGATTGAGAGGAAAGATAAGGTAACGACGCGACCACACCGAATCGGTCGTACATAAAGTGGCATATTTCATTGTTATGTAACGACAAATTTGAAGATACAATACAATAAAATCTAAGTAACAACTAAAACAAACATTATATTTAAAGTAACGGTATGATACAATATAATAGGTAACAACCATCCAAATAAGCTATAAATAGGGATCCTAAAATCGATAGAAAAATTTAAAAATAGCCAGATTTACAAGTGGTCGTTCAAAAATAGCCAATTTCAAAAGTAACCGAAATTTAGCTACTTTTTATGTAAAGATAAATTCAAGCAAAAATACTGTTCAAAACCCGGAAAATATGCCAGTATATTATGCTAGAGTTTCAGCATAAGTATACTTAAACTCCACCATATTATATTGGAGTTCCATGATAAGTATGCTGGAACTCCTGCATAATATGATGGAGTTCCAACATAAGTACTATAGAACTTCAACATAATATACTAAAGTTCCAGTAAAGTATACCGGTCCATCATGGTATGCTGAAAGTTCATACACAAGTGCTCGAATCTCCAGTATATTATGTCGGAACTTTTCGTGCGTTGGAGTTCTAACATAATATGCTGGAAGTTCATACACAGGTGCACTGACTCCAGTATATTATGCTGGACCGGTCTCTATTGCAGCAAAATAGTAATTATTTTTTATTGACTTGATAAACACTAACTATTTTTAATTGATCAGTCCAAAAATTAACTAAATTGTGCTATTTTTACCAAATTCGACTGTATATGTGCACTAGGCCTAACTGAAACTATTTATGTTGGGCTACATTCTACTTTGTTGGGCCAGGCTTTTCCTAGTATAACTCCGTCACAGCACTATGTCCACTCAAACATTAACAAATTGGACCAAACCCCTCGGTTACTCTCTACCCAAGAAATGTTCGACGAAGGGCGGCACTAAAATTACAACAATATCCCCAACAACATCGACCTGCTCAAATCTAATCATCCTCTTAAACCCTAGCTCCGAACACCCGCCATAGTTGCAGGGTTTAAGCCCTTGTACCAGACATTGCAGAACTACATCTCACTCCATTCCAATGTTGTAATAATGGCTGCTTCGAAGTTGTCTTCAATGGCAGCAGTGGCAGCTGCAGCTGCCGCAGCAGCTTCATGTTCCACTTTCCCCAACCGCGCGTACGCTGACGCTCCCTTCCGCTTCTCCCCCTTTTCTTCATCTCCATCTCCTCCACCACAGGCTCCTCAGTCGGACTCTCAATCTGGTTCGGATTCAAATGATCCTCCTGAAGATTCAAGAGGCGGGTTCAATCCGGAATCATTAGAGAGAGGTGCAAAAGCTCTTAGAGAAATCAATAGCTCTCCCTATCACAAACAAGTAAATAACCTCAAGTTTTTCTTTTTTCATTTTTAAATTTTGGTATGGTGAAAAAATTAATCTAATTTTGGGTTTATTGGTTTTGGTTAAAAGGTGTTTGATGTGATGAGAAAGCAGGAAAAAAACCGGCTTGCGGATATTAATGCAGAGAAAGTTCATTATGAGGCAATCCAGGCTCAAGCTGATATTGTGAGTCTTTATTCCATATCAAATTAATATTAGAAAAAAATGGATTTGATTGGTTTTCGGGGAGAAATGATGTAATTCTCATAGGATTGTATGGATAGCCAAAAAGAAGGAATCAAGAGAATATGAGGGATCATATTAGTGATCTTGTTTTTCTTACTTTGATAGAAGAAAAAAGACAATCCTTCACTGTAGCAATCTTTTTGCTACTTGGATGGTGTTTGGTTTTAATGTATTTAGGAAAACATTTTCAGAATGAGAAGCTAGTTTTTTTAAACCACAAGGGGTGGGGGGGGGGGGGGTGCTTGCCCATCATGGACACCACATGGTCTATTTAGTCTTGGCCTCTTGGGCAAGGGCGCAGTCTTTTTGGTTTAAAAACTGAACAATTTCCACGAAGCTGAATTATTTTAGGCTTTCAGGAAAAAGTAAATGAAGTGGAACTTATTTTTGCAAATCAACTTATTCTGGTTTCTGAAAACAATATAATCTAATCGTTTCTTTTATGAAAAATCACCTAACCCAACCATTTATTTTGAGTAACAAACCTTGTCAAAATTCATACCAAAAGGCAAACAAGTACCATTTGTTTTTAGAGAATATTTTCTAACCGTAACTACATAGAGAATATTTCCTAACCATAGCCACATTTCTACATCAATTTTTCCAAAAACTTCACCAAAACCAAGTGCCACTTAAGTGTGTATTGCATCTTAAGACTATGATTGCTTTGATTCTCATATAGTGTTTGACCACATCATAATCTTTTACTCTGCTAACACTTAAGCTGTCAATTTGTTTTGACATTTTGTTTAATTACTATTAGTTTTTTCTTACACTATACCAAATGCACTTGTCTAAATGCAGGATAAACAGCGAAAATGGGGAGAAGACCAGCGGAATCTATACCAGCAACAATCACAGGCCAAAGCACAAATGCTAAGATATGAAGATGAATTGGCTAGAAAAAGAATGCAGGTATGTAGAGTTATTTGCTTGCTTAGTTTGAAATGATCCAGCTAAGACATGGCATCTTGAGTTGCGAAGTACTTGAGAGAAAATTTAGTTTATTATAAGATGTAACACAGAACTCAAGTTCTATACCTATGCTTACATTCTCAATTTGTATACCTCTGCATACAGTTATGATATTTGTATTTAAGCAAAAAAGAAGACTATCAATGATAAAGAGCTAGAGAAGAGAGAAAGTTGGCCTAAGATAAATAGGGTTTCATCAATGTACATCCGAGGACTAGAGCTTTTCAAAGTCGATGGTCAGTTAAGCAGTAATCATTTTGAAAAAGGGAGGAATCCTTGCATCATCTCCGATCCCACTAGTTGATTCCTGAACTAATCCAACTTTAAAGTGTTCAAAAGGTTATGCTTTAATTAATACTCAAATCACCACTGATGAACTAACTCATTATCTTTGTGGAAATTCAACAACTCTTGCTACAACTTAACCGCATTGTTTGACTGCTTAAATGTTGGGTGGACACCTGGTGAGAGAAGAAGAGTCGAGTAGTCCACTTATATATGTGACTATTCTCGTATAAAAAATGAGATTGGACCTGATTACTTTTCCAGGAAATAATGCACATTTAAAATCTGCATATATGTTAAGTTATTTTTTTATGAAATAAAATGTGTACATCGTTCTTGATTACTAAAATGATCTTACATAGGAACCTAGTTGACAGTTCTTTATATCATGATTTCAGACAGATCATGAAGCTCAAAGAAGACACAATGTTGAGCTGGTTAAAATGCAAGAGGAGTCATCAATACGAAAAGAACAAGCAAGACGAGCAACGGAAGAGCAAATTCAAGCACAACAAAGGCAAACTGAGAAAGAGAGAGCTGAAATAGAACGAGAAACAATAAGAGTGAAGGCCATGGCTGAGGCAGAAGGCAGGGCACATGAAGCTAAACTAACTGAAGATCATAAAAGGAGGATGCTGATCGAGAAAATAAATGGTGAAAGAGAGAAGTGGCTTGCAGCCATTAATACAACTTTCAGTCATGTTGAAGGTATTGTTAATGTTTCTCTTATGCTCAAAAATCTCACTGACATGGTGCATGGCAATACAATTAGTAATTCCAGTGCTTCTTTTCGTAGAAACTCTTTACTCTTTCGTGCTTATCCCAAAGAAACTCCCCCCCCACCCCCCCCAAAAAAAAAGAGAAGGGGCAGAAAACTGTTATTAGTTCTCTAGTACTTGCTTTCTCATGGATCTTATTTGTTCTCTCTTGATTTTTGTAGTTGTATCATCATATTAGCAAAAGTTGTTCCTTCTGCTAGACCAGGAAAAGAGTACGTAAAAAGAAAAAAAAGTGTGACGCTTTTCAGGAAGGCAGTGGATGATGAACCACATAGAATGGGCTATTAAAAATATATTGCTATTTTGAGAAAGGGAAAAATTATTTTCTATTTCTACAGTATCAATGCATCTTTTTAATAATACTCTTTACATGTTAGAGCAAGAGTTGATTGAACTGTTTCTAAATGCAATTTGCAGAGGGTTTCCGGATTCTATTGACTGATAGGAGTAAATTGGTAATGACTGTTGGCGGAGTCACTGCATTGGCTGCTGGAGTTTATACCACCAGGTTCTTTGTTCTACTCCTTAATTGCCTTGGCCCTTCATGAAAGTCAAACTTATGGCAGTGATTGGGATACACCAAGTGCCGTTCTTTCATTCTTAGATCCAAGATCTATACTTGTCATTTGGTAACAAGTGATGTTTGACAGCCGCAAGTTCTATAATAGCTGTAGTACCATGATGCAAAATTGTGATGGAATGATGCGATATGTGACTTTTTAAATTATGTTTGTCTTTGTCTCTTGATATATATTTTCCTTGGGCAGCTTTGACCATATTTCTTAAAGACGTTTGATAGTGGGAAGGGTTACTGTAAGATTTAAACAAGTGAAGCTTGTCCGCACTAGATTATTTTTGATAAGTATGTCCATACTACAATAAAAAACAAACTATGCCTCAATCCTAAGCTAGTTTAGGTTGGCTGTATGAAACTTCACTATCCATGCCACCCTTTTGAACCTCTATAAAAAAAGACAAAGTTCTTGGCAGAAACTTTTTTTTTAATTGATCATTCATGCTGTTTGTATTTTCTGTTTGTCTTTGTTTTAGTTTAGACTTTAGAAGAAGGATAGCGGTGGATAAAAAGAGCTTGTATGTGGGGTTGCTAAAATGAATGAAATTTCTAGGTCTTTTCAACTCAAGTGCTGGATTTAGAGAATCAGACATTAACTTACATGTGTCCAAGCCTAGGTGATTTCTTCCCATCTGTCCAAGCCTTTGGCGGATAGAGTTACCGGTGGGAGGTGGCATGATTCCCCTGGCATTAGTTGAGGTGTGCGCAAGCTGGCTCGGACACAATGGTTATAAAATAAAAAAGACATAAACTTACATGTTTGAACTCATTCAATTGAATGTGAAGAAAAAGTTTCATGTATTGGAATTAATTAGAGAAAGCAAGAAACAAATGGAAAGCGTTGTTCTCTATATGGAAAAAAGAGGAAGAAGGCATCATTCATTATTGGCCGTGTGATCATCTTAGCTGGAGTTTGTTAATAATTATTATATAACTAGTTAATTAACTATGTTACATTTACATATTTCCCTTATTTTTATCACCATAGTTTGTTACTATAATTCCTGGAACATTTAGCTGTGCAACATGTTCATTTATCTCCCGCTTGATAGACAGTTTGAACATTTTTTACCCATTGGCAAGAGGGAAAAGGCTTGTTTTCACATTGATCACTAATCTTGGCGTCATTCTGCTCATTCTGCCCCGGAATTCTGGTTATTTTCTTGTGCGCTTCTATTTACTCAATCATATAAGCAAATAAATGAAATTTAACTCGAGAACATTATATTAATGTAGCACTGTTCTCTTTTAGGGGTTCATAGGCGGAAGTTTAAACTATTGAGATCTGGTTGTTGCTTTGAATTGGTATTTGTGTGAGAATTTTGTAGACAAGCTACATTATGCATAAGCAAGACTGACAGTGTCATAAGGTGCTTTCAATGTTTAAATAGTGACCATATTTCAATAATCAAGAAACAAAGACTTGCTAAAATTAGAAAAAATGTAGAGCTACATTTTTTCTAATTTTAGCAAGTCTTTGTTTCTTGATTATTGAAATATGGTCACTATTTAAACATTGAAAGCACCTTATGACACTGTCAGTCTTGCTTATGCATAAAAAATTAGAAGTTAGGATATATTTGCACAGGTAATTGCTGTTGGAATGACAATGTTGCCAACAATCACATAATCATCATTTTGCTAGTCTTGAGAGGATATGGCTGTGGGTCTTCTCTGCTGATCAATTCGTGTTTTGTGTCCTATTTTAATTATATCTCCTTGCAACATTGGTATTTTGTATTTGGAATAGTAATTTTAGGCATTTGTTCTTATCTTTTCTATTCATACAGGGAAGGTGCCAGAGTTACCTGGGGATATATTAACAGAATTCTTGGACAACCATCATTAATTCGGGAATCATCTATGTCAAGATTTCCTTGGTCAGGGATGATTTCTCGAGTAGCTGACAAAGGATTCAAGTTTGGTACAGCTGCTGGATTGGCATCACCTGGACAAAATAAATCTGCTTTTGGAAACATTGTGTTGCATCCTTCTCTTCAGAGGAGAATAGAACACCTCGCTAGGGCCACAGCAAACACCAAGTCTCACCAGGCACCATTTCGCAATATGCTCTTTTATGGTCCTCCTGGCACTGGGAAAACAATGGTTGCTAGGGAGATCGCAAGAAAATCGGTACACTTCTCTCGTATGTTTTCTTGTTTTAATTGTGCCATAATAATAATAATAATAATAATAATAATAATAATAATAATAATAATAATAATAATAATAATAATAATAACAACAACAACCACCACCACCACAACAACAACAATAATAACAATAATAATAATAATCATAATATTAATCATAATAATGCTGTTTTTCTCGTGCTGTTAATACTGAATTCCCGGGCAACCATCATTAATTGCTCCCTGCTTATATTATGGCTTTCATCTCTGAGTTATAGCCAGAAATTAAATGCTTTTCCCTCTCCCCACAAAATTTTAAGAACCAGCTCCTGCTGCATGCATTTTTGAAGGGATAACTGAAAATTGTGTGTGAATTTTACAGGGTTTGGACTATGCCATGATGACTGGAGGAGATGTTGCACCCCTGGGTGCACAAGCTGTCACCAAAATTCACGAGATATTCGATTGGGCCAAAAAATCAAATAAAGGCCTGCTGCTTTTCATTGATGAGGCTGATGCATTTTTGTGCGAGTAAGTTTAAATTTACGTTCAGCTGCTTCCTATTAGAATGCTACTTATTAACTGGTTAATGATAATGATGTGTTGCAGTTTTTGAGTTATTTTTCTAGATGTAGCACCAACTATAAGAAGTACAATATTAAAGGACAGTGCACTTCTTTGATTGCAGGCGGAATAGTACATACATGAGTGAAGCTCAGCGAAGTGCTTTAAATGCTTTACTCTTTCGAACAGGGGACCAGTCCCGAGACGTAGTTCTTGTCCTTGCTACCAACAGGCCGGGAGATCTAGATAGTGCTGTCACTGACCGTATAGATGAAGTTATCGAATTCCCTCTCCCTCAAGAAGAAGAGCGTTTCAAATTGCTGAAGCTCTATTTGAACAAGTACCTTGCTGGTGAAGGAGACAGTGACAGCAATTCTAAGTGGGGACACCTCTTCAAGAAGAACCAACAAAAGAGGATAACTATACAAGATTTGTCTGATGATGTGATTAGAGAGGCTGCTAAGAAGATAGAAGGATTCTCTGGCCGTGAGATTGCAAAACTTATGGCAAGTGTTCAAGCAACTGTATATGGGAGCCCAGATTGTGTTCTTGATTCGCAATTGTTCAAGGAAATCGTAGATTACAAGGTTGCCGAGCATCACCAACGAATAAAACTAGCTGCTGAAGGTATGGAGCCAACTTACCAGGGGAATTAACTGACACCACAAAGATACAAGTGTCTTTAACTGATACGAATTGTTCAAATTTTGTTTATCATCTCTTTAGTAGTAATGCATGCAAAATTCATTTTTTTTTCCAAACTTAAAGATATTTGTAGTTTAGGTGTACTATTCCTGCTCGGGGAATGAGCGCTGGATGGTGGACGTGTTTCAGTGTTCAATTGGATGTTACAATTTGATGGGTACATAGCTCACTTGGGCTGTAATTGTATTGATTCTCTGGATCGCAGGAAAATAAATCCATTGGATAGATAAATTATAAATAGTAGGCAAAATATGAAGTAGAGCCTCTTTGAAATAGGTCTTTGTTATCAAATATCAACTAACCTGTCTTTTGATTACCTTCTATCTTAATAAATTAATTAGAGGAGGTTTATTCAGTTAGATTATGGAACTCTTGTCCAAATGTTCAGGATTACATACTAAGAAACTAGTGAAACCATAAATGTGGTTTTATTTTGTTTTTTAAATTAGATGAAGGGATGATTGATTTTATTATCTATTACGCATGCTCTTTTATTAAGAAAGCCAATTTATAGACTGTTGGACTAATATTTGTCAGGAATAATGTATAATAATAACATAAGTAGTCTTAGTATATCTGTGGCACAAGTTGCCAAATCAATATCATGACGAAATATTTGAGAAAGATGAACTCTTGAAAGAAGCTGAGACCTTGATGAATGAAATGGTATCTACTTATATTGAACTTGATGAAATGAAAAAGGCAACTCCAGAAGACTCTTTACTCAAGTTGTTATCTCAAATTCAACTCTCTGATGCAAATGTTAATGACAAATGCTAGAGAAATCTAATACTCCTATCCATTGTAATCTCTCTAGATCTTAATATTCTTGTAGTTTCTTCAAGCGATATAAAATACTCTACAAAATTAAACCAAACATGCAACTTTGCACTCACTTGTACATTGGGCTTTAATATTCTATAATGTGTGAACAACTAACATATCTACCTTTATATATTCTTTGAAGTGTAAACTCACATATCTACCTATAAGTAAAACATGAGATTAGATTTTCACCACCATACACCCTTATGCCACACAAGCATCTCCCACTTGTAATTGTATTAGTTTCATCAAAATAAATTCTCTTGATATTAGATACTGGCCTTTTTTCACAACTTGTGGACGACCAGGCCCGATTTCATGGCAAAGCCAAAATTGAGTTCAAGTGGTAGCCCAGGGAAAGTTGAACTTTTCTTTTAAAAACTCACAAGCTTACTGCATAATCATAGCAAACTCCTACCCTCAACAACAACTTAGGAAGGGTTTATAAATTTTGTGAATCCAACAAGAAAAAAGAAAAGACAATTTGTGGAACCACCAAACTGAAAATCAAAAAAATTGTAGCTAACATTTGAGGTTAACTAGACAAAAAAAAAAATAATAATAAAAAAAAAATCACGAATTAATAGCACATGAAATTGGTCATTGACTGATTTGGAAAAAAACCATCGAATTGAAAAACAATATATGGCTTGTAACGACCCGGCTGGTCGTTTTGAGCTTTAGCGCGTTGTTAAGCGGTTTGAGGCCATGAGCAGCTTCATTTTAGGTATTATGACTTGTACGTGTAGGCAGAATTGAAATTCGGGGAACTCGGAGTTGATTTGGAAAGATAATTCTTATTTCGGAAGCTTTAAGTTGAAAGAATTGACTAAGGGTTGATTATTGAGTAAACGACATCAGAATCATTATTTGATGGTTTTAACAGGTTTGTATGATAATTTTGGACTTGGGCGTATCTCCGGACCAGGTTTTGGGTAACCCGAGAGCGTGTCAGCGCCTATTTTGGAAGTTAGCATTTTTGGAAGAATTCCATAAGTTTGGGTTGAAGTGCAATTCAGTGATATCGATATCCTTTTGAGATTTCGAGCTCGGGGATAGCTTTGTGTGGTGATTCTGATATTGGGAACGCAAACGGAAGTGGATTTGAAGGCCCGTAGGTCATTTTGGAGTTATTTGACTATAGTTAGAAATTTGAAGGTTTTTGAGAAGTTTGACCGAAAGTGGACTTTTTGATATCGGAGTTGGATTTTGATTTTGGAATTTGGAGTAGGTCCGTAATATCAAATATAAATTGCCTGTAAAATTTGAGGTTAATTGGGCGTGATTTGATAGGTTTTGGCATCAAATGTTGAAGTTTGAAGTTCTAAAGTTTATTAAGCTTGAATGGTTGTGGTTCGTGATTTCGATAATGTTTCATGTGATTTGAAGAGTCGATTAAGTTCATAATGTGATTTGGAATGTGTAGGTATAATTGGTTGAGGTTTCGGGGGCCTCGGGTAGAATCCGGATAGTTAACGGATCAAATTTGGAATTTGAAGAAGAATTGAGGTTGCTGTCTTCTGGTGTAACCGCATCTGCGAGGTTAGGGCTGTAGGTGCGGAGCCGCAAAAGCGGCCATGAGGAGCGCAGAAATGACTTAGGCTGGAGAAGACTAGGACAGCAGATGCGACCGAGTTCCGCAGATGTGGGACCGCACCTGCGTGCGGGGAGCCGCAGAGTGAAAGTGCAGCAGCGGATGGCGATCACAGATGCGAGATCAAGGGGTCTGGTGGAGGACTGTAGAAGCGGTGTTTGGTCCGCACTTGCGGACCACAGAAGCGGTCAAGTGACCGCAGGTGCGAAGAATCGTTGGGCAGTGAGAAGTTTTAAGAACGGGATTTGGCCTATTTTCCTTCATTTTTCTCTATGTTTGGGCGATTCTCGAAGGGTTTCAAGAAGGAGTTTTCATCATCAATGGAAAGGTAAGCCATCCCCACCTATTATATGTTAAATACATTAATTATGTATATATTTTAACATAGAAATTAGTAAAAATTGTGGTTTTTTGGTAGAAGACCTAGAAATTTATATTTTCGAATTTTTACCATGAAATTTGACATGGAACTTGAAATAAATTATATATTTGAGTTCGTGAGGTTATGAGATAAAGTTTACCTTTGAAATTTTTTAGAATCCGGGCACGTTGGGCTCCGGGTGATTTTATCAACTTTTCGATCGGGGTTAGAAATTGTTATAAATTAAATTATAATGAGTAATTAAGCATATATATTAATGGGTTTGTATAATTATTGGCTAGTTTTGGAGTGTTTTGCATAGTTTAGAGTCATCGGGAGGGCGTGGAATATTGGTTATGGAACTTTGGAGCGAGGTGAGTCTCCTTTCTAACTTTGTAAGAGATAATTAACCCTATAAGTGACATAATTGAATGTGTATTCCTAATTGTAGGTGGCCACGTACGCACGAGGTAACGAGAGTAAAAAGCCTTAAAGGGTAAAAAGAAATATGGAATGATCAGATACCTAATATTCGTGAAAGGTACAAATAGTTGCGTAAAACAATGAGTAAACTATAAACCAAATATATACTAGCTCAAGACAAACCCACCATTAGTCCAAATGTACATATGTAAGCCTTGCAACTTCACTCTAGGCCCCGTTTGGCCATAAGTTTTGCCAAAATAAATTTGTGATTTATTTTTAAAACTCATTTTTGGCTATAAAATTTACTCATATTTTAGCCAAATCTTAAATAAAAAAAAGCTATTGAGCTGAATTTGGGCCAAAATCCCAAAACTTGGGAATTATATACATATTTTTTCAAAATAAAATTGAAAATATCTTTTGAAAACATATGTCCAAATACATTTTTATCTTCAAACCAAACTTCACCCAAATATGATTTTTTAAAAATAAATTTGGGATCTATGGCGAGACGTTAGCTTCATTTAAGGTGTGCTAAATTCCCACAGCTGATTACTCACCCCAACCACCCTCTCAACCTCCTACCCTCATCCAAGTACCCTAGTGGCCGATTCAACTATGATTTTCCTAAGCAGTTGGGATACACTTCATATTATTAAATTAAAATAATTGCAATGCAAAATCAAACATAATTGCTTGATTTACCTTAATACAGCTGGGAAAAGATAACTTCATACAATTTTATGCTGAAGTGCTTATACTAATAGTAATGTATAGGGCCAAATATGGCTTATGGGGCCGAACGTAGCTCTCCCCATGCTCACAAACGATAAGGGCACAACCACTCTCATACGTCTCCTATAGCGAGGTTGCAGTTTGGGCGTAAGAACACGAACGGTGTCGTTCATATTTGGACGTCCCCTTTAAAGGGGCGTAAACTACCCCCGACAGATTATAGTTTTAGTATAGAGGCCCCACCTCTATATAAAGAGAGGCTTCCCCGTTGTAACGGACCGTGTGTTATTATCTAATAATACAATTTCTCTCATTCTCTCTCTTTTTCTCTCTCTCAACTGTGATAAGCAATTATCCTTAAAAGTTCTTCATTCTTGCAAGTATCTTTACATTATAATTACATTGATCTCATATTTAGGTTCATTATATTTCATTATGATTTACCCCTTTTATATCCTTTGATTGTCTCTAGCTTGTAAAGTAACCAATAACTTTTGAGCCAAACAATTTGGCGCCGTCTGTGGGGATTTCGAGAATCAAAATCATAGTATCCACCTAAAGATCATCCAACCATCTCCTCTATATCACGCGAAAACCAAAAATGACCAAATATAACACCAGATCCAAAGCAATAATGGGGGTCACAACCAATCTTCTTGGCTCTCTTAATGAGGTCGGTGATGACAATGTTACCAACACAACCCCCGACACCGCACCAGAAGCAGAGACCTCACCTTCCCCCTCCGAAAATCCAACGACCTTGCATGACAAAAAAGCTTCCACATCCGCTGTCAAAGAGGCACCCTCGTTGGTCAGGAAATTGCTGGAAGAGTGGATAACAAGCGCCCTGAGTGGCTTAGTCTAAAAACCACCACAAGGTAACATAAAATCAATACCAACAATGAATATCACCACTTCCGCTGGCGAACAAGAAGATACGCGAGTAAACAACCAACCCGTCGAAACACAGACCCATGATGACACGTTGACCGCCAATCCTGAGGAAGATGGAAGAAATGGAGAGCGAAAACAAGGCTCTCCGCAACCAGATGAAGGAACACCGGGAGAGGGTCGACAAAATCTCCGGAGCCCCTAAGTTGTTACCGAAACGCGATATGGGGAGTTTCGTAGAGCAGCCATACTCTGAAGAAGCTGCCCCTACTCTGTCCCGAAAACTTTCAATATTCCCCCTTACTTAAAGGTATACGATAGGAACACTGATCCCAAGGATAATTTGATTCATTATGTTACCGCTGTAAAAGGTAACGACCTATCAAAAGAGCAAGTACCATCAGTGCTGCTGAAAAAGTTCGGCGAGACGTTAAT